>JAFBJS010021830.1:0-221606 GCA_016785265.1 Paraplagusia blochii
CAAAATAAATGAATGTTTTAAATCTGAAGCATACAGACATTTAACTTTTCGAAAAAAAAAAATATATATATATGTATTATATATATATATCAAAGAAATTAAGATATAACTCCTAATACTATAAAAATAGATTTTCCCAAATTAAAGAAAATATATATTTTAATATAATTTCTTTTATATTTTTTTTTACATGCAAAACATGTGAACACAATAAAATAAAAATCATTGTACATCGCTGCCTATATATATCTATATGCATATATTATAAAACTTACTTCTCTAATATAAATCGTTAAGGTTGTCCATTAAATACTAAATTTCAATGAGTACAAACACACAAAAAATTAAACAAGTGTGAACAGATTCAGTAAATAAGCTGTGCAGTCATCAGCCCGGAGGTGTCTGTCTCTCACACACGCACAAAGTGTAATTCAGTGTGAACTAATCCACTGTGCAATGCTTTTTAACGCATTTATGGTGATGGTGAACACAACCTGCCTGAGGGTCAAGATTCACAGTCATTTATTACCAGAATGTGATTAGTGTTAAGTGTTGGGGTGAATGTCACAACAAACAAACAACTTAAACAAAGGGAATAATAATATAATACAAGAAAATAAATACAGTTTTATTAAGAAGCATAAAAATATCAATGCATTTATTTTAATGTTGTGTTATATTTATGTGTTTGTGTTTTCATTCTCTCAGGTTTATTGGACTGTTACTTGGCACTAGGAAGGAGGAAGATGGGAGGAAGACAAAGGCAGAGCTGGATGTGGATGAGTTAGATATGCTGAGAGACAAGGATGGACAGGATCAGCAATGAGGTGATTAGTGGGACAACGCAGACAGGAAGGTTTGGAGAAAAAGCTAGAGAAGCCAGATTGAGATAGTTTGGACATGTTCAGAGGAGGGACAACGGCTATATTGGTAGAAGAATGATCCTAGAGATGGAGCTACCAGGTAGGAGACAAAAAAGATATTGATGGATGCAGTGGGGGAGGTGATAGAGGTAGGTGGAACCAGAAAAGAAGATGGAGAAAACATGGAAAACCTTGAATTACTGTGGCAACCCCTGCAAAAGGGACAAGTCGAGATTATAAGGTTTAGTTCCCTTGCTTTACTTTAAAAACATGTGTGATGGACGTGTCCTCGGTTTGTTTAGAACGTTCTGATGTCCTTCCAGTGTTTGCTTTCATCCCTATCCTGAAAATGCATTTTTACCTAAGTTTTTACATTAATGGCTGTCAGCGTGACAGTTTTTTTTTTTTTTTTGCCTCTTCCAACACATGACCTCTGCTCTATAATGAAACAGTTTTATTAAATTTTCTCTGAAGCACTGAGGGTGGCCTCGGCGTACGACATGTACCATATAAATAGAAAGTGTCCCACCACGTAAACTTTCATTACGGTGTTCATCATAAATATGCATATTGGATACTGATGCAGACGACTGCCTCAGGTCTGACATTCAACCAGAAGCCTGTCAGTGTTGAATGTAAAATTTATGGAGTCACATTTACTTAGCAGCCACTCTGCTAATTAGACTGCAGTAAAATACACATTTTTTTTTTTTTGCAGCAAAAATAAACTTGCTGACTGGTCTTTTAGTCTGTGAGGACAAACATATTAAAAATATTTGTCAATACTTGTCAAATACTGTGGCATTTTTTAGTAACAACACAACAACAGTAAAATAATCTCTTTTGGATTGTCCCTTTATCGAGGCTCTTCACATGATGCGTACTGATTTAATGGTTCGTACACCGGGTGCTTACTGGTGGCGCTGTTACACCTGGAACAATTGGCAAGTTTACAAATCACCAGTGTTGGGCAAGTTCTTTTTCTTTTTTTTAAAGTAACTTATTATTTTACTAGTTCCTGCTCTGAAAAAGTAACTAGTTAGATGACTAGTTACAAAATTACAAAAGTAACTAATAACTAGTTACTTTACTTTACGCCACTTGCTTGTGGGTGTGCACTGCTGTACCGCGCTGCGCGATGTGTGTAACAGACTGTTTATTTCTATATAAGGCAAAAAGGCCCGCCCAGGTCTCTTTCTTAGCCTGAAACGCTCACCTATGTCAACCAATCATCGCTCCCTTTCAATCCATGTGTTCAGTTAGTGTGGACGGCCATCTTTACTCACGCTGACAGGCAGCAGACAGACTGCACTGCCACACAGTCCGGGTAACGAGGCCCTTTACACCACAGTAACAATAAGGGCGTTACTGAATGGGAAAGTAACGCGTTACGTTATTAGTTGCCCGAGAAAGTAGTTTTGTTACGCAACGGTGTCACAAGTAAAGCGTCCCAACACTGCAAATCACAAAGAAAAAGAGATGGATTTTCTTCTTGTCCATTAGAATACAGACCAAACTGTTGTTAACTGATTGGTGATATTAAAAGAAACAGAACATTTGTCAACACTGGCTCTCACTCTGTCATCAATCATTTTGGAATAACAAGGAAAGTTGGGCAGGGAAGACAGATATTTTAAGAGAGGTGTAAAAGAAGCCCTTTTTGTCAACCATCTCTCAATAGAGTTGTTGGATTGAGACCCAACCTTTAACCCACCTACAAAGCCCTTTTAGGAACAATACCCCAAAGATTTCACTCAAAACAATCGGTTTCTTACATAAAAGAGGCGTGTGACCAAAACCACAAAAAACAACCGATCAATACCCACCCAACGACTGGTATCACACTTCACAGGTATCCCCAGCTCCACCAAGAAGGAGGGACCTGAAACAACCCTTTCTCCTCACTTACAGGATATTAATGACAGTTAGGACTAAAAAAGCCTCTTGGATGAGGGGTGAAACTTGAAAAAATTGAATGTCCAGTTTCGTAACCTATCTCTTCAACCTTGACCATGACCTGGATGACTGAGAACCGTAATCGGCAAAGCAAGTTGAGTTTCAACCAAGCACTACCTAGAACTTACCTTTATCTGAATCCAGAAGTCGTTTATTTCTTTCACGACAGACTTTCTAAACTACTGAAAGTCTCCGATTCCTCCTACCCGTTTCTCACTGCTGTGCTGCATGTCAGACGGAGTTCCCTTCTTTTTTTTTTTTTCACTTGCTTTTAGTTTTTCTCCTTTTCTCTTCTTTAGTTCCGAGTGTCTTCTCTTCACATAAACTCCACCACAACAACACCTTCCTGCTCCAAACCGTGGCTGCGTCACCTCAGAGAGTAACAAGTAAGAAACGGAGTGTGAGGGAAAGAGGCAGAAATGCAGAAGCTCCGGTTTGAACTGTAAATTTATTTTTCGGAGTTGCTGCTGTAGCGCTTCTTCAGTGAAACTACACGAAAAGAAAGGAAATAAAAACAATGCAAATAATAAATAAAGAAAGAGAGAAAAGGAAGCAATAGTGGCTGTGAAAATGGAAAATGAATGTCATTAATCATATGATAACTGCAGCCATGATCTTTGACCAAGAGAGTTTATGATTTTTTTAGAAGAAGTGAGGGTATTCCCTAATGACTTCCCTGGAATGCTGTGATACTCCTGCACTGTACTGTAGTGATACATAAACCCACTGTCTGGGCCAAAGCTGGAGGTTTCACTTTGAGAAATATTACGGGTATATTTGCACAATGCTTTGTCATCCATTTTCTTTGTTTGTTTGGTATTTTCTCTGTTAAGTGAAGTCAAACACCTTTTAGCACGTTACGAACCAACAGATTATTACTTTCCGTGGTGAATCAGTCATTTTTTGCACCACCTTAACTGGGAAATATTATCATATTTTAATAAACACCTCTCGCCGTGTTCTACTGCACCCACTCCGGCACCTTACCTCCGTCTGGGAACGATACATGTGTGAGTTAAGACACCGGCTCTACCGCAGCGCCCCCCGGCCACAAGTGTTCCCATTGAAATGCAAGGCGTGATGTTTAATCATTGTAAGCGAGATCTGCAGTGGCCGGGCTAATCTCCATTTTAACATTTCACACAGCGCCCGTGGTTGTGTGTCTTTTCTCCGTTGGAATGATGAACAATGACTTTTTTTTTTTTTTCATCCTAAGGCGGTGGTGAGACGATGAAGCGTCGGCCGGCGTTGGCGTCATAACTAAGGGGGTAGCAAACTTGACCGTCAGAGTCGGGAAAAATGGCTGCAGCTGAAACGTCTGGGGCACTTGAAGCGTCTCGGATTTGCAGTCATTCTGAGACATCATCCCCTCCAGGGTTAAGATGTGTCACAGTGACATTTACATGGAACTAATTAAGGTTTCTTCGAATTTAAGGGATGAAAAAACATGTTTCGTTTTTTTTTCCCCCTTCTACCAAGGCATCATTTGTCAGGATGGTGCAGTCTCCAGAACTAAAAACTGCTAACCCTTGGTTTGTAAAGCTGTACACTGTTGTGATATACAATCAATCAATCAATCAATCACTTCAACCATGAAAACAGTGGCAGCTTTGAGTGCACTGGGAACAGTGAATGGGGTTGGTGGCAACCTGGCGACATGAGGATTCAAACCTGGAACCCTCCAGACCCACATCTGGTTTCTTAACCACTACGCCACCATTAACTCCAATATCATAATATATCATTACTCTGGTGGCATCGCATTTATTGCAAACAATAAAACAATGACAATGTTTTATCAAATAACACAATGTACACGTAGAGATAGCATCGCAAGTCACTGCAAGTGAACATATTTTTTACTTCAAACTACTTCAAACTGTCCGCAGAAGGGTGATTCATCAGCAAATGTTGTAAACTGTGCCTGGATCACTTGCAAAATAAAAAGCAAAAAAGAGAAAATGCATACAGATGGCAGACATACTGCAGAACCACAAATATGAGTTAATACTGTACGTATTAACTCATATTTTGATGAAAATATGAGTTAATACTTTACATATTAACTCGTATTTTGTCTCACCCTGTTGTTTTTTCCTTGTTTGTGATACAACATTAAAGTGTATGTCCATACATGTTTACTTATTGTTAGTTACTAAGTCATGGGGTCAGTAGTATCTACGACTGTCACCCAAATAACATTACACTGTACCATATTTTCCTGCAGGTGGCGAGCCTTACTGGTAGTAAACCGCCCTAACTGGGATGTGACTTTGCCCAGAAGCTGAACCTATGACATAGACATTGACTCAGTGCCAAAGCTGAGCCCCCGAGCAAAGTGAATGTAAAAGAAAATAAATATTTTCTGTTATGACATTATAAATTTAGGAGATAATCTATGAAGTCGTAAGACGCTGTCGTCTTACAGTAGATGGATCTTTCAGTAGTCTGGTATTGTGTTATTGTACTCCCCTCTTCCCCTCCTCACCACTGGGGTCTCTGATGTCCACGGCCTCTCTCCATCACTGTCGAGCCTGGGGCAGGTCACAGAGGAGACAAAAAAAAAAAAACAGTGGAAGGACCACGGACGTAGGAGAGAGGAGCTGGGAGCAGAAGTGGATGGATGGATAGATGGATGGATGGATGAAACCGTGGCTGCAGCGAGGGTAGGACAAGGGAGGACGGAGGTGGAGGGGGGGTTTCCCCTCAGGGCCTCCAGAGGCAGCATTAGTATCAATCACTCGACGGGAGGAGAGGGTGATTCTGACGTATAATATCCTCCAGCCTCCTCCCTTCATCTCCTCCTCCTGTTCTGACCCTCTGTGTATCAACCTACACCCTTGATCTTTCACTCTGTTTTTATGTTCTTTATATCACTTTTTTTTTTTTTTCATTCCTGTTCTTCAGAAGGTCTCATTTATAACCCTGCAACTGAACAATACTGGAAAATCAACAACTTCAGTTCCTGCAGCCTCAGCATATATCGAGAACTAGTAAATTATTTGCCGTTTTGGTGTTACATAGTTGAACATGTGTAAATAATCTTTGCACCAGAGATTAAAAAGTGTAGATAACGGTGAGTCAACAACCCAAATGAGTGTTGTGACGAAAAAAAATCACAGATTCTCTCTAAGGGGAGTGGTGTAGGGGGGGAGTGTGATGAAGTTAAATGACAGAAATTTCAGTTTTGAAAAAAGGAAACTAGCACTCACAAAAAAATGACTCCACCCACTCACAAAAAAAAAAAAAAAAACATTGTCATTGGTCCCAGCTGGTCAATATGTTGTTTTTTTTTTTTTTTTTTTTTTTTTTTTTTGGTTTTGACCTTTTTTTTTTTTGTGGTTTTGAACCTCTAAATATCTTATAGCAGGTGCTCACAGCTCTGTTCTTATTGACCATCCTAATTTAATCCAGTAGCAACTCAGTGGTTCGCGTAACTTTGCGGTGCCTTACATTCAGTAACTCGTTTTCTTTCTTTACAACTGTCTGGTTTTACTTCCCTTCCTTACTGTCTTTAAGGTTCTTACTTTTTTCTCCTACTTTATCTTTTTTTTTTATTATTATTATCAAATTTTCCTAGGCTGAACTCCCATTTGCCTTTTTTAATCTTTTCTTTCACCTATTTTCCAGGTTTCTTGCCTCTTGCACTGCCTCAATTCCTTGTTATTATCATCATATTTTCCTCTTCTTCTTCTCTTCCTCCTTCAACTACTCTCCAGTGAACTGATGTTTGGATCAGTGTCAGGGTTCAGGTCTGCGGAGGTGGCCGACGGAGGAAGAAGAGCTGTCAGCTGCAGCCTTTGGGAGGTCCAAGGTCGTGTGAGGAGGTGCCAGGTGATGTGGAGAGAGAGCAGTGTGAGGTAAAGGAAAGGACAGGTTGGGATTCATTCAGGGAAGAAAAGAGGAAGGGCAGGAAGGGAGGACGAAAGGAAGAAAGATCAGGGAGTGGCTGAGGTAGGGGCAAGAAGAGGAAAATAGGGAGTTGTTGAGAAAGTTATGGATAAATAAAGGAGTCGAGGTGGATGAAGAAGAGGATAAGGACTTAGGAGGGAGGAGCAGGAGGAGAATAAAGATCAACAGTGATGAGAAATAACAACAGAGCTCCAATAAATGGTTCCTTTCATGCTTTGTGGACATTTTATTCCTCTATTTTCCTATTCGCCTAATCTCACATCCATACACGCATATATATGATAAAGAAAAAAAAAATCTAGTGAAAATCCACCACTATTTTTTATAAAATGATGAAATGGAAAAACACAGGATAAACAATAGAAACATTCCTGTTCTTTCTTTTTTTCATTTATAGTTTACAAAGTATATGGTCCTTAGCTATGTTATTATAGTTTACTACAGCTGAGTAATTATATTAAATTTGTGTTATTACTCTTACCCTAATAAACATGCACATTATTCAAATCTGCTGGCATGACTTAACAAAAAAAAGGAGAGCAAAATGGATTAGTTCTGTCCTTGAGGTCACCTTCTATGACAGACCATGCATAAGATTATGTTGGAAAGAAATGTCAAGATTTGTCCAACCCTTCTACCTGTTAGACATCAGTGACAACACAGAGTTAGATGTTCTGCCTTGGGGTCTTCTATATCAAAGTTGCATAGGATTCACATAAAAATCTGACAATATTAGACCAATCAATGTATGCAGTGCAGGAATCCAAAGGGTTTCACTGGATACATTGAATCAACTTGGAATTGGAATACACATGTGGAGTCACTAGACCAGATACCGTGGCGGGTTCTTCATTCATTTTCATCTGCTTGAGTGTTGCCGGGTTGCACCACCCGAATCACACATTGCACCATATTGTGACCCTTCTTGTAGGTGGTGAGCCCACAAGACGTTATGCGGGTTGGGACGGCGCTAGGCTCAGAGCTCCTCAGTGGCAACCTAGGTGAGGAATTCTAACACACACACACACACACACACACACACACACACACACACACACACACACACACACACAAAAAGTCTCACTGAGCTGTGTTTGAACATCATGTATAATTTTGCATTGTACATTGTAACCGATTCCATTACAATGTAATGGAATCGGTTCTGACTGAGAACGAATTTGACTTTGACAAATTAATATATTGCTGCAAACCTATATTGTCCTGTTCAACATCCTTGCATGGGACACTCTGGAACGAGGACAGTGTCGCCCCCCCTGGTCTCTTTCCTCCTTTTCTTCCTGCCTTTTTGCATTCCAACTTAAGGTCACCATTCATCATTTTACTTCCGGGTTCGTCCCAGGAGTAAAAATCATCACCCTTCTTTTTTTTTTTTTTTACGCTCATCATCACCATTGCCATCATTATGGCCTCTAACGATGCTAATTCGTACGCCGCACTGACACATTAATACATCATCTGGGGTGGAGTGGGCAGTGGCGTCTCCTGTGGTGACACAAAGACGTTTATTTCTTAATCCTAACCCTAACCCTAACCCTAACCCTAACCCTAACCCTAACCCTAAACCCTAACCCTAACCCTAACCCTAACCCTAACCCTAACCTAACACTAACCTAACCCTAACCCTAACCCTAACCCTAACCCTAACCCTAATCCACACGTATCCCTTGAGGGAGTGGAGCTTCATATCTTTACAAGCTGCTGTAACCACTATTTTTGAAATATGATATTATTATATTTTTATATTATTGTTGAATATATTCAAAACGTTGTTGCTTTACACGCACGACTTCATTTTGACTATTTTACATTTTTTTAATATTTTGTATTTTCGAATTTATTTTTATATTTGAATTTTTTTCTCTATATATATTTATATATAAAAAGAACAGAAAAAAGATCATGGGGACTGGACAGTTGTCCGGTCGCCAACATCCAGAGAGTTCAGAGTAGAGGAGAAACCAGGTGGATGGACCGCGCTACTTCTGCCCCGTCTAGAGGGGGTGGAAGCCTAATTTTAATGCTAACCCTAACCCAGTGAGCAGTGAGTGCGTTCCTGCCTCCGTCCACAAGATGGAGACAAAATCTTACACACGATCCTAGCCTTCATTTTTTTTCATTCATTTGCAATGGGTTACCAGGGGCACAAACTTTTTGTGCCGTGCAATTTAGTACATAATTTCAGCGGGGGCGCCTGGCTTTAATTTGGGATATCTAGGACCACGAAGAGAGCCAAGTCTTGTTCCAGCAGTAGAAAGTTTACCTTACACTTCAACCTGCACCATAGCTTCTGTATCAGCTTACACTTTTAACATTGGAAACTCACCCTCCCATTCAGGGTTCTCTGGGCAGCCCTAGTACTCAAAATTAGGTCATCCCCAGGCGCCACCCAAGCTTCTGGCTCCACGCATTTGTCTGTCTGCTATCTGCTACTCTGTCCACATAAACATTTATATCTTTCTCTTATTCCTTTATTTCAATACATTTTTATTACACATGCTATGAATACTGTTTCCATCCAATGCTTCTGATGAAGGACCCTTTGTGGATTTTCTTTGACAATTTGGCTTTCTTTCCTACAGCCACTCTGTTGATGTCCACCATGCCATACGCTGGAGGAGTCTATGCAGTTCACTTCTCCGTCTCAGGGGATTTACCCTATGAAAAAGGAAAAAGCTTTCATGACTTGGCCATGTCTACCTGTTGTTATTATAATAATGACTGGACAGGACAGTGGTCTTATCTTCTCAACCAGTATAACACTTTGTCCTGCTGTTCATCCTGTTCACATTTAATATATACACACACACTCTAACATTGTTGTTATTCTATTTACAATACCCACTTCTCTACCACAATACACACCACCTACTTGGAAAAAAAAGGAAACACTTAAGATGGGAAGCAGGTATAATGACGGACAGTGGATGAAAGGGGCCGTAGGCGCACCGTCCAAACCTGGGGTGATGTTGGTTTTGGGGATGGACGGTCCTACAGAGGGAAGGACAGAGCTCACTCCTGTGCCTACGGGAGAGGGGATCAGTTGCCTATCTTAACCCCCAATCCTGGATCGTGGCTCTCGGACCCGAGGGGAACTTAACCCCAACCAACCCTAATCTGCTAGGACCTGGCCAGTGGTCCATCTACCCTAAACCCAATCATTGGCTTCACATACAATATTAAGAAACTTTGAAATAAGCTCCAATAAATCAAAACACTTTTGGCCCGATTACCCTGTCTTGCCTTTTCTACATGACAATGTTGTGGCTGTTTAGCTCAAAGGGAGTAACACAGACTTACAGATCTGTGAGCGCAAGTTCAAAACCAGTCTGGGGTTAGGGTTTGGAATTAAGGCCATGCTCACAGATCTCTAAGACTGTGTCACAACCAATGAGATAAACAACCACACACAACCCACAACCGTAAATTAGTGATGGTGAGTGACGATTATTTCTCAAAGCATCACGGTACATGTCACCACCTACACCTCCCTCTGAATGGATGCTGTTGATATATGTGGGCATAATCAGGCAGTGGACAGTGGGAGGTCTTGTGGAACTAGGAAAAAGACAACAGATTATGCTTATGTAACTTTGTACAAGACAGGGAAAATATACATCACACTTTTATTTAGAAGCAAACAAAACAAAGAGTTTATCAACTGTTTTTGGTTTATTTAAGATTTATTTTTCTATCTCCTAAAATCGGAAACAAGGTCCATGATGACAACTTCCTACCAGGAGTAGATGCTGAGTGGCCGAAGGCCAGCAAGTTACCAAAAGGGGTGGAGCCTGAAACCCCTAACCAAACAGTTCACACTGCGACCTCCTGCGCACACACACACACACACACACACACACACACACAGCCTGTTGTAGAGGAAACATCTTTTCGAGAACTACCTAGCCTGATTCGCTTCAACTCTGACCTTTGGAGAAATAAAAAGGTGTGTAAAATAAAATAGGGAATTAAATCATATTAAATTTATTAAATCATAAATAATATGGAATATCATCTGCATATGGATATGTATACGCAAGTGCGTGTCTATGTATATGGACATGGGCTTCATATCAAGATTGGGACTTTTGTGTGGATTACCTTTTTGTTTACATTCGATCTCTGGACACCTTAGGGGGCAAGATCAGGCACACTTTGTTCGGGGGGGGGGGCATGCACCAGTAGCATCTACCCCCATGTCCCATCTACCCCCATGTCCTCCCTCACTGTAACCATCAATCTCCTCTTTATCTCCTCTCTGATAGCTCCATCTCTAGGTTCATTCTTCTACCAACGAGTATCCAGTATCCCTCCTCTGAACATGTCCAAACCATCTCAATCTGTCTTCTCTAGCGTTTTTTCTCCAAACTATTGTGTCTTTGTTGTCCCATCACCCCATTCCTGATCCTGAATCTCAGCAGTATCTTTAACTCCTCCACTTCCAGCTCTGCCTCCTGTCTTCTGCCTATTCCTATCGTCACTGATCCATCCATCATAGCTGGTCTCCCCACTGTCCTGTAGGCCTTTACCTTCACCTTAGCTGACTCTGTTCTACAGTTGTTACATCCTGACTCCACTCTATTCTCCTCTCTTTCACAGTCTCCATTGCTCTGAATAATTGATCCTCAGTATCTAAACTCCTGCTCCTTCTCCTCCTCTGCTCCTTGTAACCTCACCATTCCACTGTTCTCCCTTTCATTCACACTCATTTACGCTGTCTGTCTACCACTGACCTTCATTCCTCTTTTCTCTTGTCCAAACCTCCACCTCTCTTGGTTTTCTTCTGGCTGTTGCCTACTCCCACTGCAGATCAAAATGTCAGCTGCAAACATTATGGTCCATGGAGATCCTTGTTTGACCTCATCTGTCAATCTGTCCACCATTAAAGCAAACAAGAAGGGGCTCAGGGCACTTTATGAATGAGTAAGTCATTTTACATTTACAAGTTGAAATATTATAGTGATTATTAAACAAGTTAGTAAACTTGGGGACAAAAACAAGTTAGTAAATTAGTAAACAAAATGCCTGACATAACTAAACAAACATTTAATTCATTCTTGTAGAAGTGTTGGAACAAATTAATAGTGTAATACAGAAATCGTATTGATGATTTCAGAATAATGGCAGATATCATGGAAACCGACAACACTAGCTAGCTGTAATATTACTCAATCAATCAATCAAATTTATATACCCCACATTTACAAATCAGATTTGTCACATAGGACTTTAAAGGGTTGGTAACATCCTCCGTCCCAGCCAGGGAAAGGAGTTGTAGTTGTTTTTTTTTATTTGTTTGTTTGTTTTTACATTTAAAAGTTTCCAACTTTTTATCCATATGCTGTTTGCATAATGCACAGTTCTTTAAACATGCTCATTATTTTAAGGTATGTCATAAGGTATGCTCAGTGAGTTCATGTTGTAGTGCCACCATGGAGCAGTGACCCTCAGTTTATATCTGAGGTTTTGTATACAGGTTGTGTTTGTAGATAGGTCCATAATCGCAGGTGTGGACTCTGAGGAAGCCAGATTGTGTAATCGTGATCGTCATGTTATTTGTTTTACGTGTTAGTTAAACAAACAACTATCAAACAAACTGAAAGGCAGGAAAGTAGCAACAAGTAACAAATAAAACCTGAACAGCAGTTATGTTGTTGTTGTTGTTGTTGGGCAGTTGGTGGATAATGAAGCGGACTTGGGTCCGCAAAGCCCCCGTGAAGCGCAGAAGCATAATTTCCTGATACTCCCATGAGATAAATAAAGTTCTAAAAAAAAGTATCAACCAGAGGAATATCGAGGAATACATATGGGAGATAAAAAAAAAATCAATGATGTTTCATGATTATGGAAGAAATGCATCGCTGCACACTGGCTGTGAATCACTCTTAGTGAAGGTGTTAAGCTGTATACGTAAAAAAGTGTATTTTTATTATCGCGCTGTTGATCATATAATTCCACGTGAACTGATAAAGTGTCAGTCCTTCGCAATTCCCTTGGTGGATGTCGAACTGATTGGCTGGTTAAAAACCCCCAACTCGTCGTGGATTGGATGAACACCGTGCGCTCGAACCAAGTACCAACGCCACAGTACAACAAGCCTCATGGTCGACATGTTGGAAAGTGCGACGTCCTGCGAGGTAAGCGTTAACTCCAAAAAAAAACAATTCGTAGCTCAGAGTCCAGAAGCAAATGCATAAAAAGTCGGTGCTTCATTGTCTGTGCCTTGTTTTCGAGGCGGATTAGAACTTTGATTTTTGATTAATGGCGGTAGCTTTAAACGTTATGCTGTTTTCTCTTAGCGTGGGTTAAACTACCACAGATATCACGCAAACGTGTACATACGTACAAAGATGTTAGTTAATGACTGTTAGTCATATTAAGGTATCGATACTTTTTTTTTAATGTTTTTGTTTTTTACGGTCCCGCCACTGGCAGGGTGTTTTGTCTCTTTTTTACATTTATATTGTAGATTACTTTTCCAAGCCTTGACTCTGAACTCTGACATAATTTTTAAATGTTATTTATTTTGACACTGTAAAAATTGTTCTAGTTTCCATTGAAAAAAAACTACAGTTGTGTTTATTATGTCTACAAGTATTTGTGCAATGCTTTAAAACAGGTATGATTTAAAAAAAAATTTTATGACCATATATATATATATATATATATATATATGATATATGTGTATATGTATAAGAGAATAACAACATTAAAGTATCCACATATCATATATATACGATATGTGGATACTTTTATGTCATCCACATATATATATATATATATATATATATGATATGTGGATATTTTATGTTGTTATTCTCTTTATTAGTTTTCACAACAAGCTATGATTAAATCATTAAGAAGCCGTTGGTACTTCTTTTTCATTAGGTGCCAAACGATGAGCGCATACAAGCATTTCACACATGGCAAACGGCAACAAACACTAAACTGACTCAAATAAACGGTCAAAGAAGATATGGAGGACCACCTGAAGGTGAGTTAAGTTTTGTGGTTTTTAGCACATTGTAAGAAAATAATTACTCTTGATGAACAGGGTTAGTGTTAGGCGATAAATGTGTTCTTAATGGTCAAATGAGACTGTGATGGCCTGCCATATTCTCAGCCATGAACCTGGAGACCCTGAATATTTGGCTTATCAGAGGTTAACATGCATGTGTCCATCTTGAAGTAAGAGCCTGTTGTTTGGACCAGCAGGGATGGTTTGCTGGTACTACCCATTACTGTGGAGTGCTAGCACTCCATTGCACTTTAATGTTTGTACCGTCTTGGCTGCACATAAGATATTTAGAGACGTAATTTCAATTCCTTTGTACATTTGAAAAAATTGACAATGAAGAAATATACTTTTAAAATAGAACAATTTAGACAAGTATTTGATCTGACATATTTCAATACATAACAAGATTATCTTTCAGTAGCAACAGTTAATATTCTCTTTGAATGAAGTTAATTAGTAAAAATGTCAATTATTTTCACAGACTCCCTCGGTGGCCTTATCAACAGACCAATACCAGTCCAGGGGCCAGTAGTTGATATTGAAATTATATATATATTATTATTATATATATATATCCCTCTCTTTGTTTTCAATGATGTAATTGTGTAATATTCAGTCATCTAAGACTGGTTCCACAAAGGCCCATGTGGTTGCAGGTGATTGTTCCAACCAACCAGCAGCACACCTGACTTTGCTTTTTTGAATCAACTGCTCTGAGTCTCTGAAAAGATCAATTTCAGAGTCAATCACTGTGCTCTGGATATGTTATCTCGACTCTCTGGAGAACCAGTTAAAAACCTCTGGACTAAAGAGCAGTTGAAGGCAAGACTTTTTGAAACTGTCACTAACTTGACCTCCCTCTGTTGAAATGTGTTGCCAGGGTGGGAGGGCCCTGTTCCAGGTGACCTGTGTGAGGTATTCATCAACCAGATCCCACGTGACGTTTACGAGGACTTGCTCATTCCTCTCTTCAGCTCTGTAGGACCTTTGTGGGAGTTCAGGCTGATGATGAACTTCAGTGGCCAGAACCGTGGTTTTGCTTATGCCAAATACGGCTCCACCTGTGTTGCTGCTCAGGCCATTTACAAGCTTGATGGGCATTCACTGGTGCCTGGATGCAACATACGTGTGCGTTACAGCTATGACAAGAGAACTCTCCGTATTGGAAAGCTGCCAGTCACAATGAAGTACGATGAGTTACTGAAGGTGCAGTGTGCCTATGATGGTTCTCATTCATCCAGTCCTTTAGATCTCTAAATTCAGTGGAAGTATTTGGAAAATTCCCCCAAAACGTCCTGCAATATACAGTAGTTTATAATATGGAGATTAGATCGGCCTTTTTCCCCAGACAGAAATAGAAAAATCAATAAGAGGGAAACAGCGATGAGAGCTGACCAGGCAGAAAAAAGGAAAAAAAAAAGAGAAATGGGAATGTAATAAATTTACTGCTTTGGAATGTAATACATTTATACTGCCTTAACAAATAGCAAATGCAAAAGGCCTTCAAATTGTGACGGGGGAGGATAGCTGCAAAAACAACTTTTGATCAGCTGAGGATTTTAAGTTTGATGTTTACAAATCCTTTATTATAAAACTGTTAAAATGGCCATCAGACTGTATACATCATCTGAATAATGGAAATGAATTACTGCCACCATGCAGGAGCTGCAGATGATTGTGGAAGGGGTGGAGAGAGTGTCTATGAAGACTGGCCCCAACAAAAATGGGCATTGGGCCTTGTTGGTTTTCATTTCTCATCGTGCTGCCTCCATGGCAAAAAAGATGCTAGCTGAAGGTAGGTAGGCCGAGGTGCTAGGTTCCACCTAGCTGGTAGCATGCCCATTGGATATAAATAAAGTTTTTCTGATTGTGATTCTGATTTCCTCTTCTGTTAATGTCCAGCTTTTCAAAAGAGATTTGCATTGAACGTCTTGGTCAGGTGGCAGACAGATGTGATTCCAAGCCACAATACGACACGTTCGGCACCGAGGCAGCAGCACATTGCTTCCATTCCTGCCTCTCCTTGTTTGAATCGCGCCTGTCGGCCGCGCCGCCTCACGACAGCAGTAGAACCCACGGACGAAGCCCTTCATTCCACCTATTCCACCTTTGCTCCCAAAGCACACGCAGAGTCTCAGGCAGTAATGGTGATGAGGATGCAGAAGCAAAATGAGTTACTTAATGCCACTCTGAGTTACTTAATGCCACTCTGTGACGTGAATTTCAGTCATGCAGAGGTCAATGGATTCCTGCATTTTAACTATAAAGTTCACATTCCAACAGCGACTGAACCCTTCACAGGCATGGTTGTGGTCCTGCCAGGACCTACTGCCCAGAGTGTGCCTCAGAAAGCTCAGCAGGCTGCAGCACAGCAGGTCTTGCAGAAAATGTTCTGTGGTCTGTTGAGACAGTAATGAGCTCCAGGCCATTTGCTACTGAATGTTTTAAATCATGCCTTGTTTTTTTTTTGTTTGTTTGTTTCTTAGTTCAGTGATTTCTGCATGTTTTAAACAGGGATGCTGGTTACATTGTTTGATATTTCTTATATGCATGCTGTTTGCTAATGTTGGGTTGTTTAAGTAAAAGAGACTTGGGGAAAATGGTCTGGTTATTTGTTTAGTTTCTGAACTGTTCCATGTAAAGTTGCTGAATAAAAAGCCATTAGTTGATGATGGCGCTGCACGAGCAGCGGCAGTTTACAGTAGTTCTCCTCCTTTGTGGACTATTTCTTACTCTTTCTACCCTCTGAAGTGTTTTATGTTCGTTGTTTTGTCCGGTCGAATTGTACTTGAGCGTTCTGTTTTCTGCTGTTTTCCGCACTTTTGGAATTCTTCACCGGAGCCATTGTTTACACCAGGATCAGCTGATGGCGTTGCGTAACACCGTTGTCCCATTCGCGGGTAAGACGGATATTCCAAATGAGCTGAGAAGGAAGAGACGGGGCTGCAGAGCTGGACGTATGATTCAGCAAAAGAAATGGAGGTACAGAGCATTCATTCTTTCCATTATCATGGGAAAAGTCGGAGGAGCTCTCGGCGCTGACCCTGCATCAGCATTATCGGTAAAAATCCGTCCTCATTTAATTTTATTTATATATAAATATATTTAAAAAGCAAATGAAATTTAGCCCTAAAAGTGCAAAGCTTGGCAGAATTTGTTTTGATGAGGTTTCAATGAAGCAATTGCAGGAGCTTGTAAAAATTTGTATTTTATTTTATTTAAGGGGGGAAAATGCAATTCCATAAACATATATCTATATATACATATATGTATATATACAGTATACACATATATATGTATACAACACATCACAACAATAAATAAACTAAATTAAAAAAAGACTGGCAGCTGTATAGTGTAGTTGAAAGTGGAGTTGCAAATTTTTATCGAATCAAACTGAACCGAACTGGATCGATCGTTTAATATTTCTTTGATGAATCGTTCCCGAATCCGATCATAGCCTGTCAATCTAGATATGTATCGGATTTTTATGTGAGTGAAGATTCACAGCCCTAGTAAAAAGTATTAAATGAAAAACCTAAATTGATATTATCTAAATGGAGGATTGCCAACATATCAAAGAAAAGTGTAAATTCTTTTCCCACCTTGAAAAGCATGTCCTTGATCTGTCTGATTCTTGTTCCTGGAGCTCCTCTCCTTGATGAGAATACCTCCATCAGTTTTGGGGTTCAATGGTCCAGTTTGGCCATAAATGTAGATTCAAGGTTAATGTTGGTAAATCCTCATTTATCTGTAGACCAGACAAACCACACAATTAATTCTTGTAGACAATTCTCTGTAGCATTACAGATCAACAATTTTTATAGTAGAATGAACTCTGGCACACAGTAGTACAAATGCAGATACTATACTGAACTGACCCACTATAAATGGATGGTTTGTTTGTTCCATGTGAAGTCACTTTACATAGAGGTGACTTGAAACTGCAGACCAGCCAGTGTTGAATAACCTGCTAAAACAAACAGTTGTTTCCTAAAGATGGTAAAAATTGCCAAATAAAAATGTACATAATTGGCTACTAAACAATCACTTGTAGCTAAATTATAAGAGAAAAAAATGTACCTTAATTGTATCAAATAATGCAGGCCAGGGCGCCACGGTCCCTGATTGCAGAGGCCTCATAAATGATCTCTAGCCTTCGGAGGGAGAACGTCTTGGTCATTTTCTCATTTTTCTCATTCAAGAATAACCTTCTGAAGTATCAAATCTTACGATTTCATACATCAGGAGGTCTGGGAGAGGAAGAGAATATGGGTAAGTGACTAGGAACAGCCAAAATGTATATATAGAGGGACAGAAGGGACTTTGGGTTAGGGTAAGGTACAGGAAGCTGTCCTCGGGTTGAGCAGGAAAAGGGAAAAAAGGGCAGGAAAAGGAAAAGAGTGTGTATGTTTCACCACATGCAAAGTAACAGGTGGAATCTACAATCCCAAAAGTAAAACACAACTGAAATCTAACACAACGGTGGACGTTTCAAAACTGATGAGAAGTCACCTGTGTTCCCTGGCTGTAGTTAGTTACTGTCCATGAAACGACCGTCCGTCAGTCCTCCATCAGCTGCAGATGAAAGAATTGTTACAGTGACAGAAACAGTCCAGGCAGGACATGTTGTCATTGTTTTATTGTTAACTCGCCGCTCTCTTCACAACAGTTTACAGAACAAACAACAAAAACTACAGAGAAAAGTCATACAATTACATGAACCCCTCCTCACTACAACCTTTCAGAGATTATAGTTAAACTTAAATGATCTCTGTTGCTAAATATCCTGGGCCAACCTCAAGTCCTGCTCCCAGGTTGAATGTGCTTCGGAGGAACAGCACAGGAACTTGGAACTCTCAGAAATAAGTTGCTGATACTGACTTAGATCACGCCCCCTGTCCCACTCATTTTGAACACGTATGTTGTTATGATCCAAGCGAAGCTCCCACATCCAGGTTCTCAACATTAACAAAATAACCTGCAACCAAGCTGATGCTGCTGTTTGCTGTGATATAAATGAATTAAATTTTTAGGAAAAATAATAGTCTTAGAGGAACAGATCATAGTGATAAGAATTTCAGAATAGTATATTCGGGTGTCTTCATCCACGAGGGTGTCTTAGATTTGATCCCGAAGTTTGGCCAGTCTTTGTGAAAGTTCATCCTTCAAACAGAGAAAAGATGAAAGTGAGGAAATAAGGACAAAAAAGGAAGACAAGTTGAAGGAGACGAAGAGACTGTACTTGTTCAGCTGAGGCCACACTCTGTCCCACTGATCCTGTCTGTCCCTGAGGTAATTCCATGTTCAAGTCCAGGCTGAAGACAACAGAAGAAAGATACAGTCAATGCGCTAGAGTGTCAGAGAAGGAGAAGAGGAGGACGAGAAAAAAAGAGATGACGAGTTTACCCTGCTTCATCTGCCATTTCATGCAGCAGTGACTCCACCTGGTTCTGAAACAAGCAACACATTTACTGTGGTTAGAAATGAGAACATAGTTGTTAACACATCGCTTGAGCTTCTTCAATACAATGACTATTCTAATGTGTTTAACTGTGTAAAAATGTAAGTGTAATTTGTCACTCCCAGGTGTCAGACTCGGGCTTGCA
The DNA here is from genome assembly GCA_016785265.1 of Paraplagusia blochii. Classification (NCBI taxonomy): domain Eukaryota; kingdom Metazoa; phylum Chordata; class Actinopteri; order Pleuronectiformes; family Cynoglossidae; genus Paraplagusia; species Paraplagusia blochii. The sequence goes on from JAFBJS010021830.1 coordinate 19,377, forward strand.
AGTCATCATAGGAGATATTACACTTAACCTTAGATGACATCTATGCAAGCTTAGCCAAATGTTGAGCCCAACCCCCTACCCCCTACCACTGAGGTCCACTGAGGTCCACAGAGGTCCACTGAGCAAGGCACCGTCCCTGGGCGCTCTAAGCTGCCCACTGTTTACTTTGGTGATGTGTAAATACAGAGGTCATATTTCATTGTGTGCAGTGGTGTGAATTACAATGTCAATGAGTTTGATTTCCTTCCTTTTCTTAAGAGAGTTCCTCCCGACCCCTAACCCATTCCCTAACCCATGTATACCCTGTAACAACAGCAGCACCAGCGTTGTTGTTCATCATATGAACCTTTGGTTGGATGAGAGTCTGACTCCTCCCAACCTGATGTAGTCAAAACACTATGTCCCAGTGTGCCAGTATTATGCTACATCCTCATGGGCCTGCGGCTGGAGCAGTACCTGTGGAGTGGTGAGTGTGGTGGTGCTGCTCATGGTGTCCTCCATCTGGGCCGTCTGGACGTCCAGGGTCTCAAACTGATGCTCAAACTTGTCCATAAGAGCAGAAATCTGAAGAGACAATAAGAGTGTGTGTAAGTGTGTGTGTACGTGAGTGCGTACAGGCTTGCATTAACATGTATGTGTGTGTGTGCACCTTCTCTAAGTTCATGCTCTTCAAGGTCACATCCATGCCTTTCACTACTCCAGCCATCGACTTGGTGACCTGAACAAAGAGCAGGATGTTGATCAACTAGTGTCCCAACCTGTCACTGACGCATCAAGGCTCAACATGGAAACTTCCACATTGGCTCAACCAGGAGAATGACCTGGTTCATGGTGACAGCTGTTTGAACCCTGGCTGCCACCGCATCAACACGCGCGCTCATTCTCAGGTAGTTGACGGACTGGTTCTTCTGTCTGATGGCGTTCTCGGCATGGATCCTGGCCACTTCCATGTTGCCCTTTTGAATGGCCTGAGGTATACGACACAAGAATCACATTTCATCTCCAAAAGCTGCCAATTTGGTTGCGGTTGGGAATACCACTTACTTTCTTGACTTTGGCCTTCTCTAATTTCTCGTCTTTGTCACATTTCTTGGAATTTCTTTGAAGTTCTTTTGCAGCAAATTTTAAATTGAAAAGATTTTCTGCAGTTTGGAGTTAAAGAAAACATTGAGACAAAACCCTCCTTTAAAAACAACAGATTTGAAATATTGGGAGAAGAAAATAATTCCTGAAACAGAAGCACATTATGTTTCTCTTTGTTTCCTAATGGCCAATAGTGTTGGACATAATGGACACGATGAACAAGTTCACAGTAAAGACCATGGCATGAAGCCCTCTCTGCTGTTCAACATTTACAGCTTGGTTACACGTTACAGAGCATCCATACACACACATATATATACATATATATATACACACACACACACACACACACACACACACACACACACACACACACACACACACACACACACACACACACACATATATATATAGCAGGCACCCGGGCGCCCCGGCCGCAGAGAGAGAGAGACCCTCGACCACAATCGTCTTCGGAACAAACAACAAATCAGTCCGTGTGAGAGTTGAATGTGTCGTGGTTACCCTGTCACGGGGGACACACGAAACACGAACAAATGTGAACTCGGAACCCTAACCCTACAGGGTGCTACCCGTGTCTCTGCCCGTGTCCCTACTGGTGTTTCCTGGTAGGATACTTTCCATGCTCGGCATCTTCGGGTGCAGTTCTGTTGCTACAAACGTGAACTCTTGAGAATGCGGCCGAAACGTGAACCAACAAGGCGGAACCGAATCAGACGAAGACGAAATTCCAGCGATGTCGGTCGTCGTCGCCTATTTCTCCAACTTCCGGGTGTCTGAACCAAAATAACTGCTACGTCACAAATCACGTGAGGGCTTCGAGGAGACGTCATCGTGGCGCGCCCCACACCCTCCTCTCCTTACATGTAAACATACGAGGAAGAGGTGATGGACCGCGACTGTGATCGGATCCGAACCACACTTGGACTGAACTCGACACCACTGGCTCAGTCTGCACCGCATGTTATGTTCTGATGAAGAAAGTAGGAAACATCGCACCACCCACTCTCAGTGAGTGGTTCTTGTGTTGTCTCCCACTGTGCGGCTGCAGCCTTGTCTGTCAATCACCTTCCTGGTGTAGTTGAAGGCGACACCACCACCCCAACCCAGTCCCAGTCATCTTTCTGTCTCCCTCCACCTGACATTGGTCACAGGCAGCTCCAGTAACAATCCTCCTCAAAGACTTTGCAGAAGAACTGTAAAATCTGGTCAGGTCTGCTGCTTCTGTGTCTTTGCCTCCTTTGAAATGAAATGATTTTCACCAGGATGTCATTTTACTGCTCTCATCCATCCTGCATCACTTCACCTTTAGTTCTGATTTTTGTTAAATAGAAGTTTGGTGAAAATCAATTTACAGGCAATTGTTAGCTCTGCCACAGTTGAAGACGCGGAGGACATTGGAACCTGGGCCTGGACCAAGACAGTTCTTCTGCAGTTCCTGTTGTCCTGAGGAGCAACTGCTGCCTGCCTTCCACACTCAGATCTTTTTGATCTGAGAACTTGAATTCCAAAACTCCTGGGATCAGCCCCACCTTAGCAGCGTGGACACCAGTGGCGCCAATGTAGATGTTTTGCCAAACTAATGGCAGTTCAAATGCTCTATAGCACCCGCTGTCTGCACTTTGTGATTTTATCGCCAATAAATCTCTCACTCACGTGTCACCATGACCTATATTGCACCTCCACCTCCCTGCCTGATGTCATGATTGCCTCTTGGACTAACATGACAAACAAACAGACACTGTGATCCCATGACCATAAACCTCACCCTCACAATCAGACTCGACCCAGGAGAAGATAAACCGTGAGTTGAATGAACCTGGACTTCAATTTACATGTGTGCATTTTCTTTCTAGCCCAGAAAAAGAGGTGGAGGAGGAATGAGTGTAGAGGAGAAGATAAGCTCAGGACAGAACAGGAGCAGCTCTCAAAGCTGGGACTTCAGGGGGAGCATATGAGGTAGATCAGTCCTCCAACCAGATCACCTTACACAGTTGTGCAGAGTGGGCGTGGTGTAAGATGCAAGATGTCCTGAACAAATGAATAAATATGTTGTTCAAAGAAAAAAGTGAATTCAATGGATTTTAGGAATAAGGTTTAAAACATTTTCATTCAAAACAAAATAGAAAAATGCAATAATATCTCAAAGCCATGGTTTCATCATAGACAAACTGGCAACTTGACTAAAACCTACTCCACCAAGATGATTTGAATGGAGACTTTAATATCATTGTTGTTGTTGTTGTTGTTGTTGATGAAATGTGATTAAAAACAGGCAGCACAGTTAGAGAGTTAGATCACAGCATCTCAGTGATGGGTGCCAGTGTTCCAGTTATAGATGATGACATCATGGTCACACCCGGGTGATGATAGGGAAATTGTTTTCCTCCACTTCTTTTTTCATCTCTTCTTTTTCTGAAGCCCTGAAACCTGTGAAGGAGGGGCTGATGGGAAACCAGCGTAGCCATGATGTTCGCCTGATAAAGGGTGTGACAATGGGCAGGTCATAAGATGAAGTTGAAGACAAAGAAGAAGCAGAAAACGATGTCCACTCCACCAAACCTCTTTCCTCTCTGGTTCCTAAAGACAAAAAAATGACAGCTGTTATTGTAACTGCAGATGAGCGCCACCATCTGTCTGATATTTCCTTAAGCTTGTGCGTGCTACCTGGTATAGTGTTATCAAGACAAAAGGCCAGAAAACCTCCGACAAACATTTCGGTAGAAAGAAGAACTGTCAGAATCTGATCTAATTCAGCCACACCTGAAAGCAGAGAGATTTGTTTCAACGACTGCTAACACACTTCAGACGGACCTAAAACAGCCCTTCCTTTTCACTCATGGGATAAAGCTGAAGCTTCTGTTACTCCCCATCAACAGGTAGATCTGAAGAAGCTTCTTGGAATAGAGAGACCTCTTCAGAAACCCTACTGACCAGGCTGTATGTGGGCCCAGAACTAAAATGGCTTTGACGTCCCTGGTCCAGAAGGTCAGGACACAGATATCACAGGCCTCACCTGTCTGGATAGAGTTTGGGTGGGAATCCATATATGCTGGAAGAGTCAAACCAAAGAACATGGAGAATCCAAGAACAAAGAGGTTTCTGGAGGAGTTGAGGTCCACCAGCTGAAGGTTAGACAAACCCACAGCTGTGATCATGCCTGGGCAAACACAGTTGGAATGTCAGGAAATCCATCAAAGACCTCACAGAATCCTGCAGAAGAACTTCTTCTTGGTCATTTACCAAATAGTGTACAGAACATTCCACCAAGAATGGGATCTGGCAATGATGCAAACAATGCTGTGAACTTTCCAACGGTACCCAAGAGGAACATTATTCCTGCTCCATACTGCACCACCCGTCTGCTGCCCACCTGCCACAGGTCAATATATAAAAAACACTGACACATTGTTATGCAGATGTCCAGCACATACTGTACCTTACCTTGGTGATGCCCAGTACGCCAATATTTGGACTGGAGGAAGTGGAGCCATTGCCTGTGCCTAAGAGACCAGCAATGATGCAACACAGACCTTCAGTGAAGATTCCCCTGAAACAAAAAATCAGGATCTTGTCAGTCCAGCCAGCCTTGCTCTTTCTCACCGAACCTGAAGCTGCTTACTCCCCGCCTGACCTGTTAATGGCATGGACTGGAGGTGGTGTGGCTCCAGCCAGACGAGCACAAGCATAATAGTCTCCAATTGACTCCACGATTCCTGCAAGAGTTGCACTCAACATTCCTAAAACACCAGCAACTGTCACCACTGGTAGTCCCCACTGACCTATTAGATGGCAGCAGACACAGAAAGTCAGATGCCATCAGCTCCACCTGGATTTTGGTGGTCTCGCACATCTGAAAACCTGCTTCGAGGCCTGAAAAGGAGGGAGGCCAGAGGAAAGAGTGAAGGATGCCAAGGAGACTTAATGTGCCTCATTGACAGATGCAAAATAAAAAACAAGGAAAGCGACCTCAGATTCATTCAAAGAACAAAGGAACAATGACAAGGATGAAGGCAATAAAGGAAGGAAGATAAGATACCAAGGATGAACGCACGAACAAAGAAGGAAATTCACCTCAGATGAAGTCAATGAACAACTGAAGGACACAAAGGATGAAGGCCGGAGAAAGGATCATTTTGACTGGCTGACTTACAGGGGTAAGGAACTCTAAACCAGGGTGCTGTTGACATAATGTCTCCACGGGCATCAGTCCGAGCTTTATGTCCGTACTTTTCAGGGTTGGTTGGCAACAGGTTGGTCAAGGTGAGCACGTAACAGACAAGCCATGCCAGTAGGATAGCCAAGATGATCTGAGACAAGACATCATCTCAACAAGTTAGAGTCAACAAGCAAACAAAAACAACATCAAATGTCACGCAACAAAAATGAATATACACAGAGGGAATCAGGGAATCCAACCCTAACCCTAACCCTGGCACAACTAAACTCCAATTGAGCAGTAGGAGACCAAACAAAATGCTGTTACCGGAAACATCTTGAAGACCTGGACCCTGGTGAATGTCAGACCTCCTCTACGACTGTAAACTGGAACCGGTAATGATGTTGATCTGAGGTACTGAGCAAAAAGTACAATCAGCAAAATACACCTAAGGGAAACACAGACGTGTCCAGGTCAGACAGGGTTAGACTGACAGACTGGGAGACTGACACAGAGACAGGTGTCTCACAGTGCAGAAAGACCCCAGTGAGACCCAGCTCTGTCTCCAGCTGTGGTGAAGACCGACAGTCCAATCAGAGAGATAGTTGGTGTTATGGTCAGTGGACCAATGAAGTCGAGCAGCAGACCTGGCAGCCCACATAGTCCCAACAGGAGTTCCAGAACACTAGACACAATGATGGCACCCTGGATCTGTCAATAAGGTAAACATAGTCAGTCTGGACAGGGTCTTCTTCATGACGTACGACTCTGGCATTTGGTCCTGATACCTCTCTGATCCGTGGTTGCCAAACATGAGACGTGTTTAGAGGAAGCGTCCAGTTTCCATAAATTTCTTCTGCAAAAACAGATTTGACACGAGTCACTGTTTAACACAGAAGAACACAGAAAAGAAGTTGAATCAAAGTTGCCAAAAGTGTCACCTTCACTGGGACACCTCCAACGATCTAGACCTAAAATGGCCTGAGCAGGAATCAAGAAGGCAAAGGCACTGGCCTGAAAGAGAGGGAGTCTACACACACACAGAGCATTCTCCAGTGACCAAGGTTCCGTTGGAGACTAGTCTTAGACAAATCGCTGACTCACCTGATCCCCACGGTGGTCTGTATCAGTGTAGTTATTCCGACTGTAGTAAAAATAGTTCCAATGAGTTGACTGATGGTGTTCTGGTCCCGACCCACACACATGGCCTCTGCCAGAAGGAAGGGTACAGCCACGGTCCCACTGAAGCAGGTCAGGTAATGCTACAGAGGACCACATCGTCATCAGCTTCATGTTATGAACCATTATTGTTACTATCATCAATTTTGTCCTCTTTCCTGTTGTCATAGTAACATTAATCAGTATCTCTCTCTCCATCCACCACTTTGACATTCACAGTCTGATTTAACTGGGCCTTGCCTGCAGTCCCAGAAGAATACACAGGTACCAAGGTGGAACATCTTCAATGGTGTAAATCATGTCTGGTGCCATCTTGTTTGGTTCCACTGGATCTGGAACACACAAGTCCTCCTCCACCGCCTGTTCAGGCAGCTCTACCTCTTGGCAGGATTTCTGGAAAGTTAGTTTGTATGAGAAATGTTTAGTTCTACCTCTAACTTGGATAAGTTCCTAACCCGCAACCAGAGTCGAGGATCAGGAACCAGTATTGGTTCAATCATGAAGGTTTGACTGCTGTTCCAATCAGATCAAATAATCATTTTACCTTCAGTTTTTTATCCATGTCAACTCCAGCTGTGAGTCTTGTGAAAGTGAGCACAGAAAACTTAGAGAAATGGGAGTGAGGTCAAAGTCCACACAGATTAACCATCTCACACTGTCTCTCTCTCTCGCTCTCACACACACACACACCTTCCACTCAGAAGCAGGTTTATTAATTGGTTGTCAATTATTGACATTTATGAACTTGGCTCCAATAGTGTGGATCACAGATAGTGTGGCTCAAACTCAAATGTCGCCATGAACTTCATCTTCCGTTCTTCACTTGGAAAATTTGGAAAACGATTCTTGATGAAAACTGAACTCTGTGTGCTGATAAACGTCACTTTACCTCAATGTTAGATGGAGAACAGTAATTTGTAGGAGGAGGAGATTTCTATTCTCCTCCTCTGCTGCACTGACACCACTCATGATCTTCTGGTCCTTTAACACTTGGGCTTCTTCAAGAGAAACTCTCCGATGCTTGTCACGCATGCAGAATTTTTTTAATTAATAACTTAGATTTATGTTAGAACATCTCTTATAGAAACATGGAGATCAAACAAGAAAAGAAAATCACAACTTAAATTCAAACAACAGCTGGAGAAGTGGAAGAGAACCACCGACCAATAGGGCGGAGTCCTCTGACCCTCAGGTCACAGTCACATGTCATGTCACCAATACCAACCTGGTATCCAGGGAAATTCTCAGCGGCACCTGATAACTTATCAATTACTGTTTTTATTTGTCCTTGTGACCAATTACCAGCCATCAGGCTCCGCTCTCAGGCTCTCAGCCAATCAGGAATCTCAGTCAGCAGCTCTTCATAGTGGTGCTGCAGAGAGAGAGATGATGTCATCAATCGATCACATGACCATTCTTTACCAGTATATCAATGAGCAGGTTCATGATGGTGAGTTGTTGTTCTGTCATTTACGTCAGTTTAGAATTAAAATAAATGCATTAAAGTAATAGTTCTACAAGGTTGTTGTTGTTATTATTATTGTTGTTGTTTATCTGAAACAATCCCATCATGTCTTGGTCACTGCTGTTAACGCTTACATTATGGTCGGCCTTTAACACAAGATGAATCAAAGTGTTTTTCTGTGATTTTGCTTCAACACTGAGGTGAAGGTCAATCAGCCGACTGTCTGTTTGAAGGTGACAACTGAACATACCAGGAGAAAGGAGAAGGAATTTTAAATGATGAGTACGCAAATCAAAGTTTAAAATTTTATTCAAGATTTGAAACATGAGGAAAAAAAAAAACAGTTAAAGACGTCAACTTTTTGTTAAAAAAAAAAAAAAAACAAAACAAACAGAACAAAAACCCACTAACGACGGGGCAGAGTCAACGTATGTGGGACCTGAGGGTCCTGCTTCACCCGGGACTAGATTTGAACCTCATTCAACAAACCTGTGGTGACTGATTGGAACCTGACCTCAGGTAGAACAGGGCAATGGGGACCAGGTTCAAGAACATTGATGTCATGTGACTGCAAATTGACCTACAATCAGTTCTCTTGGTTATTAATGACTGGAATGACCAGTCTGGACCACTCAGTTTCCTGGGGTCTCCGCCCATTCTTCAACAAATACTTTTAGAGTAACCTCACCCAGCCCAGAACAAGTCATACACGCCCGCCTCCATTGTCCATCTGTTCGTCTGCTCATGCTTAGCCAATGGAGCAGATGTGGTGCGAAGGCAGGAATGGAGCAAAACCATTTGCTACGTCTCAAACTGTGTGAGCAGTGCTCGGACTTCTGGCGTTAGTTGTTTGGCAGCGCTCGCAGCCTCGGCAATGGCGCGGCGGTACGGCCCCTTCCTCTTCCTGTCAAAGCGAGACTGGAACGTCTCCAGGAAGGGAGACAGCTGAGACAGAGGCAAGAACGATGTCGTTGGAGAACCGAACCACGAAACCCGCGCCTCCTGTCGAACATCAAGCCCAGTGTCACCACGTCGCGCCACCGTGATGCCTAGCACACGAGCGGGCCACCAGGGGAAGCCATAGATCTTGGCCCACACAATGTCACCAACGCAAACGGTCCGACCATCCGGCAGTGCACATTTAGACACAGACTTAGAGAAAACGGAAGAAGAAGAGGAAGATGAGGAGGAGGAGGATGTGGAAGACTTACGTCGTCGCTTTAGTTCACCTCCCTCTTCCTCATCCTCCTCGCCGGGGGCCTGGAGCTCCTTACTATGAGACCTAGAAGTCAGTGTGCAGGAGGTGTGTCCTTCGGGGACTAAAAAGGAGGATGACGAAAGAGGGGGGGGTGGGGGTGACGGGTTTTCTGGGAGCAGGGATTCAGGTGGTTCTGAGGTGCTACATTCTGTGTGGGAGGAGTCTAAAGATAGGGAGGTAGGGGGCCCGTCCGCCCCTACCTCTCTATGATGTAGTACGTCAACATTTGGATCACAGGAAGAAAACTTGTCAGGGTCAGATGTTGGGGCGGGGCTTGAAGAAGGTTTGGGAGGCAAAGTGCGAGTATTATGCCTGGTCAAGAAGGAGGAGCAGGAGGGAGGTGTCTGGCTCTCTTCGGTACGGTACCTTTGGGGTTTGAGACGCATTCTGGGTGGTAGCGCCACTGCGTGGGTGGAGTTCGACGCCCCTGTAGTAGAAGTGAGTTGTTGAAGGCGGCGGGTGAAGTGAATCTTCTGGTTGTGGTTCTGCGAGGTGGCCGCTCGGGTCACCACCCGGGTACGATCTTGGTTATGTTGGTGGGTTGCCAGCTTCTGCGGACTCCTGGAGGACTCCGACTTGAGGACGGATACTTTGGAGCTCTCACAGGGATTACTTTTGTCCAGAGGTTTCCTAGAGTTCAACTTCAAGCTCGTGTGGCTGGATGATGACGACGAAGCCACGCCTCTCAGGACCCTGCGTGACGATGACAAACAGATTCCCGATGGCGCCCGTCTATCACTGATGCCACGTCCCCTGTCATCATTTCTCAGCCTTTTCACCTCTGTAGAAATTGGTCCCTCAACGGCTTTCCGCCGCCGCGATGGCTCCTCAGCTCTCAGATCCACAGGACCACGCCGCGCCTCCCTATGGACAACTGATGATACCACACCCTTGCACTTATCACAAAGCACCTGGCGAGGACGAAGTTTTATGGCGTTCATGATGGAGGTGGGCTCTTCACAGCGATAACGCCGTTTAGGTCGTTTGATCTTGCGTGGCAGTGGCTGAGGTAGGGCCTGGTTATATGTGTCTCTGATCAAAAGAGGGGGAGGATATGGCGCACCCTCCTGGAACAAAGGCGGTGGTTTGGAGGAATGGGAGTGAGTAGGGGGAGTCAACATTTCCTGTTTTAGAGATGGACTGTTGTCAGCAAGGGTCTCCAACTTCAGAGACACCTGAGGTCGACCGAGATCATCTCTATGTGGAAAGACAGTGATCGGGATTCCATAAGGTCCAAACCTAAACACGGACACAAAAAGAAGACGACGACTTTGAATGCATCCCACAAACCCCAGGTCAACATGAAAAAATAGTCTGTCTTTTCAGTAACAAATCCAAAAACTTGAAGAAAATACATGTATTTCAAGGCTTATGCTTCACGAGAGTCCTAATATAACCATTTAAACATAACGAGTGTAACCACTCAGAGCAGAACAAAGGCCACAGTAAAATAAATAAAACAGAGGACATCATTTGGACAACAATTTGGATGAAAGAAGTTCATTATGGACACATATTGGCTTTTATTCCAAAAAAATGATAAGATTATTCTGCAAACAAGGGACCTGTTTGTGTCCAATACACAGAAGTGTCTTTAATGTTTCTGTGTTCTTCTTCCATTGGCATTGATTAAACTGAATGTGACAAAATCATATAAAAGAGTTGCTAAATTTAATCATGTAGCTAGATGTGCTCTCTACAGCAGTGTTCCCCAAACTTTTTTGCACCACAGACAGGTTAAATGTCTTGTACTATTTTCACGGAACAGTTGTTAAGTTGTGACAGATAAAGACCCCTTAATAAAGGTACATTTTCAGTGTTTTGAAATATTTTCCTACCTATAAAATCTACCTACCCAAATTAACTGTGCATGGGCACAACAAAGGATTTCTCAAGTGCACGCAGCCTATAACTTTCTCCTACCAGACCGGTACACAGGGTTAGACTCTTGTATGTCATTTGGAGTTTATGTTTGTTGAGTTTGAGTTTGTTTCTTTGCTGAGAAAATATTTCCTAATCAAATATAGTTGCATTATTGATGATGGAATCCTAGCCATTCTATTTTTCAGTTCTATCTTGTTGATATGGGTATGGACCAAATGTAAGTAAAAGCCAGATGGGGCCAAAAGGAAACATTATTTCTCTGCGTCCCGGCACCAATTCACCCACGGACGAGTATCGGTCCCTGGCCTAGTGGTTGGGAACCACTGCTCTACAGGACCTTCCTAAATAAGCACCGTCCGTGACGTGTTTGACGTAATCTCGTATTGCTGTAGATGTTGTTCATCCTTACCTTCTAGAAACATCCATCAGGACACCGGAGAAAACTTTCTCTCCCAGCCGAAAGGACACCACCAGAGCGTCATCAATCACGTGGTCTAAACAGACCAGAACCTCGGACCCAGCACTAAGAGAACTTAGTCCGTGTTCCTGGGCCTGGAGATGAGATAACTCATCCGTCACCGGGCGTCTCTTCGAGGTTGAGTCCTTCAGGCTACAGTCTGCCTGTTCGTCGTTCCCGGACGTAATTTGATCGAACCCGGTAACTGATTCAGGAGTCACACTCTCCACACTTGTTTTCTCCGCTGCCTCGGGACTCTGCTCGCTGAGGACACGAACCGCATATCCAAGGTCTCGACCCACTGTTTCAGCTCGGTCCGTGGTCACGTTGGTGGTCGGTACTGCCGGTTCGGCCAGAGACAGACCGGCTTCGGTGACGGGAGGCGGAGCCGGCAAGGAATGAAGAAAGACAGCGGACGGTTGTGGGTCGGAGAGGATGCTGCGATACTGGTTCGATACGTCACCGCCGCCTTCATGATCCACAAGGAGTGGGGGAGAGAACCGGTCCGGACCAAGCCGCTCCACGGAACACTCACGCACCAGTTCTTCAGAATGATCTTTTCCCGCCGTGCACACCAGCTCTGGCCTGACATGGCGGGGCTGCTCCTCTTCCCCGCCATCATCCACCTGCACAGACAGCGGCGGCTCGGTCGGACCGGACTCTCGGCGATCACTGCACTCCGGTGACACGCTTGGGGTTTCCTGGGCCGTTTCTACCGACCCTTCGTCGCTCGAAGCCCCAGTGGATGCTGTCGGGATCGCCGCCGCTTCTCGTCCTGCAGCCACCGCCGCCATTTTCTTCCGCTGTGCTGCCCAAAGGCTAAGTCCCGCCCGCGCTACGTCGCGGCTGCGTCGACACCGAATCATTGGTCCGAGTTGCAATCAATCACTATACGTACAACAAAGCCGGGGCACTGATAGGCTGAGGCCGCTGACTTGAGCCATGGAGTCACCACCAGAGGGCGTCTCCGTTAAACAATAAGCTACAAGAATGAAAACGAAACGAGCAGACTCTAAGGATGTAATCACATGACGTATTCGTCAACGTGGAAAACGCTAATTAGTACTTAATAGCACACTTAATACGCACCGTTTGTATTGATGTGTTAACACAAAATCAAAACAACAAAAATAATTTATTTTTATATTTTCAACTATTTATGTATTATTTGATAACTCTACAGTCATAGACAATCTCAACACTCTCCAATCATCCACAATGATATGGCCACAGTGGTAAATGAAAACAATTATCAAACATTTTCATTCTTCATTCTTCATGGATTTCCAATATTTTATTAAATCATGTCAAATCATTTGTAAGTTCTTCCAGCGTCAGTGTCATTTCTGCTGCATTTTTTTAAATAATCATGTCATCCATGTGTTGTGGCTCCCATGTTGCCTGGTTTGATGGTTCAGAGGTCAGAGGTCCATTTTCTTTCTTTCTGGGATCGGATGTCGTCAGTCTGTTCAGAGTCTGTTCAGGCCAACTGCTTCACTTTCCTTCAGCTCATTTAAAGCCACGCCCTCCGATGAGACCAGTCCCACCTGAAGCGTCACTGCTTTTTCCTTTAGGATGTAGCGATGTTGTTTCGAGCTTAAAAACAAGCAAAGTCACATGTTACCACCACCATTCCTCTGGTCAACAGGTTGAAGCCTGAACAAGGGGCTAGGTGTTAGCTGACCATCTGTCCTCTATGTCCTCGATAGTGTCTGGTAGTGGGACATTCAGTGTCTCTGGTAGGAAACAGGCAAAGAATCCAGCCAAGACAGCAGCTCCTCCGTAGACTATACTGGGCAACGCAGGAAGAACCTGCGGATCACACGCTTCCTCAGTCAACGCACTTCCATCATCATTTCCTGTGCCACTCAATGATAATGAAGATGATTGAACTGTGTTTTCTGTGATAATGGGATCCACATGGCGCTTCAGAAACTCAGGTGGCTCTGTCACAGCACAATGGGCTGAAACATGGCTTCTTTATAAAAATCCTTCCTTAGTCATAAAGAACAGTCCTCAAGAAAAGAGGTGGAAAAACAAATTCTACACCCTTAAAATATTACACAATATCATCATATATTTGACATATATATCAAATATTATCACGAAATGTCGTGTAAATATTTGTGTTTCAAAAGGTCACAAACAAATACAAATTTCTTTTTAATTTATTGTTTACTTCAACAACCAACCAAAAATCTTCAAATGCCAGTTTTTGGTATAAAAGACAACAAATAACCTAAATAACCTCAAAACACCCAAAACTAAATAAGTCACTATTCTGTTCTTTTTTTTCCGCCACTGTTCAGTCCTGTCCTGGAGAACAATCCTAAAGAATGGACATGAAGTACAAATTTGACCTGGCAAACAAGTGGAGCACTATTGTGTTGTGTGTCAGATGGATCCATGGAAATGAAATATTTTTTTTCTGTAAAAGTGAAGGAAATCACCTCATCCAAAATGAGCACAGCTGGCGCTGCCATGCTTCCAACTCGCGCCATTGTTGACACAAAGCCCAGTCCGGTCTGCCTAGAAATGTCCATGTGGATGTGCACACATGGAAGCAGACAGGAAGTATAGTTTAACACCACTGTACGTCCACAAACTCTTTACCGACTATTGATGTCCACATTCATGTGAACATTGTCAGAGCTTAGGAAGACAGTCCTTGGGCAGGGTCAGTACTCCAACCACTCACCTCTTTGGTCAATCTATCTCACCTGATGACAGTGGGGTAGAGCTCACCACTGTACAGGTAAACCACGGTAAACGATGCAGATGTCAAACCTTTACCGAGGCACGCCAACGCCGTCCTCGCAGTCTGCATGTCTGCAAAGGAAGTAGAGTGGGTGGAGATGTGCCCAGGGTGCATGCTCCTGGGCTCCAGGGCAGCTGAAGGCCCAGTGCCCACAACCAAGCACACACGTTTACACATACAACACACCTGCAGGGACGCAGATGTTGGCAAAGATGATGACACCAGACAGGAAAAGACACAAGGCCTGAGAGACCCGTCTCCCCAGTAAACTGAGCATGCCCAGGGCCAGAAGTTTGGCTGGTATGTCAACTGCAGCGAAAATGAGCTGGACCACATAGATGCTGACCTGAAAGGATCAAAGAGGAGCCGACTCTTCATGTAGAGTGTAGGGCGCAGCAGGGACATTGATCAGTTCAAACTCACCCCAAACTTCTGTAGGTCCATCGCCAAACCGTAATACGCAAAGCTGGTTGAGAACCTGAAAGATCAGAACCAACCCAATATGAACCAATATGAAGGTAGAGATGTAGAAGACAAAAAGCCAGAGAAAAACACATGCACAGTTTCCCCCTCTGATAACTTTGGTGACAAGTTAACTGATGAGTTGAGTTACATTTTATAGTTGCGTTCATCTGGGCCTGAGTCTCAATCAAAAGTAGTTTTTCACTTCACTTCATAAACAAGCACCTTCATGAAGTGAAGGAAGTTTGACTCTGGTGTTGTATCTAAGGCTTGATTGTTTTGTTAACGCGATTGTTAGAAGTAACCATAAAACATAGCGCAGGACGGTCACTTACCACAAGGCCATCAGACAGATGGAGATGCGCCTCATACCACTGGTCCTCAAAAGGTCGTAGGCTGTAAACCTCAAATGACTGGACTCCACCTCCTTAATCATATTGGACTGTAGCACCTGTGGTTCAGAAGGTTTGAGTCAGAGAGATGATTGGTGCTGTAGGACAGACAACCCACAATGGTGACCAGGTTACCTCCAGTGTCAGCTTCCCTATCATCTCCTTTTTCCCATTGATCCTAGCCACTCGATGAAGAGCCTTTAACCCTTTCTCAGCTTGACCATTCATCACCAACCAGCGGGCAGACTCCGAGTACCACCTAACCAAAGACCAGGAGTGTTAAACACTCGATGTTATGCAGCTTCTACAAAAAAAATAAAAACAAACACTGACCAGCTGTAGGCAAAGAAAAGGAAGTGAGGTGCAGAGACGACCAGCTGAAGCTTTCTCCAGTCTCTCAGCCACCAGGAAAGTCCTGCCAGGATCATCTGACCGAAGGTAAAGAAGAAGGAACTGAGTGTGCCCACTACTGTCCGAGCTCTTGTTGGAATCCACTCCACCTCTGAGGAGAGCGTGAAAAGAAGGTGAAAGAAGTGTGGACACCAACAGTGGGTCCGGGACACGGGGTGATTAGGGCTCTCTAAAATATTAACCTTCCTTAAAAACATCCATTTGGAACTTGGTTGAAATGGAAACAAAAAAGACAAACAGAGACAAGTTGTCAGGGACATTGGTTTACAGTGAAGACAGAAACAGAGAAGTTTGTACTTAGTGAGACTCCATTGAGGATGATTCCTGACACTGCCATTCCACTCAGGAACCTGAAGATGCAGTAAGCAGAGTAGGTGGGAGAGAGGGAGGAGCAACAGCCTAATATGGCCAGCTGTAGGTATGACCATATAAGGACAGACCGTCGACCCAACCTGAAACATGTGAACATTTTGAACATATTCTAGTGGAACCATTTGTGTCTCCATGGGTGAGAGTCCTAACCTGTCAGACAGACTCCCGTAGATGATGGCACCAGCCAGAACTCCACCCATGTAAATGGTTTGGATCATCTGTTTGAGGGGACGATGCAAGCAGACCAAGTCCCACTGAAAGACAGACGAGGGACCGACAAGTCACAGACAGTTGACGCAACTATGGGTCAAAAATGGTTGAGGGACAACAGTTACCTCAGAGACGGTGGTGGTTTGGAACTCAGAGCGATCAAAAACCCACCCGTCCAGACATTCTTCAGTCTGTGGCTCACTTCCATTGGACGAGCTGTTGGCAGCTAACAGCTGCCACTGAGGCTGCACAAATCTGGGACAGGACGCGGCGTCACAGGAAGTGAAGTCAAAAGGATGTTCACCAATCATATGGATCATCGGATTATTCACCTCCTGCAGCGTTCCAGGCGAGTTCCGGAAGCGTCCAAAGGAATAAAGACCTTCAGCAGCTGCTGAGCGTCCACCTGCAACAAACAAAGTCAAAGTCACACTGACCCCTTCACAATGGTCACTTCACACTGGTCAGTCACAGCCACCCATTACCTCTTGGAAGGAAAGATTGAGGAGGCTGTGATTGGCCGGCAGCACACAGTGGTGGTTAGGGATTCCTGAGATGAAGTTGTTGAGAAGGTTCTGACTCGCCATCAGCAAACCTGGTAAGCTGATCAATGTCACATGGAGCCACTGGTATCGGCCGAAACCCCCCACCTACAAGACGCACCAGTACTCATTCATCAGGTTATTCAGTGTTCAGACAGATTATACACTAGTTATTACATGACACATTAGGGGTTGCAAAGTCATCAGCAGGGGGCAGTAGTATTCAAATAAAATGCTCAGTATCAGTAGACCATGGGTGTCTGTGTGTGTGTCACCTGGTCCAACAGGTCGGTGAAACCCATTTGCTCGATCCTGTCAGAGGTTCACACTGAAATCAACAAAGACATCAATGACAACAACTCCAAAACACAAAGCATGATGCAGACCTGGTTCTAGAGTCTTTGAGCTTTGAGTCCACCACCAGCACAGAGCCCAGGACGTCCTGTGGAACTCTACACACCTCAAGTCTATATTTCGGTGTTGAGGCGTAACTAACTAACTAACTACTAGAGTGACTAATGTGAATGTACGTACACACACACATCCTCATCTGTAACTGATCTGGTCCTTCTCTACGTCAATCTGCCGTCCATTACTCCAGGACAGTCTCTACACATTTCAAACAGACTGATGTCCGTCTAACTCTTCTGTAGGAAACAATAACCCTGTCATTGAAATGTCTTCTCATTTCTGCAGTCAACTCACCTTCACTGGGCAGGAGGTGCCAGACAAATGTGAGGAAGGACAGGTCTGTGTCTCCTTCGCTTGACTCAAATCATTTGTTCTTCAGTTAATGGTTATACTTAATACTTGCCACGCCCCCACTCTGTAGCCCAACCCTCACCACCTGGCTTCATCGCCCCCTGCTGCCTCCATCCAGTCAGATGTTTATCTATTAGAAACCCCACATCACATCAAAATACAAGACATTTAAAAAATACAGAATGTCATGAAGATCAAAACTTATTGAAGTGAAACCTCATTAAAATAGAAAAGTCATATAAAATGTTTTTTTGTTTTTTTTCCCTCACATTTTTTCTCTGGAATTTCATCCAACAGAGACCAAGTCAATAAACATCTCAGTGGGAACAAACACAGACCTACACATACACACACACACACACACACACACACACACGCACAATCCAGAAAGTCTTATGAAATGATGGATTAGATTTTAAATTCACCTCTGTTTTTTCTTTATCTTTTGATTATTTTTGCGACTATCATTTAAACTAAACCTCAGTTTAAGCTGCAGTATCCTTAGTCACCAGCAGGATGAAGCAGCACTGACCAAAGACCACAGACTATACAGACTACAGACCACTGACCTCAGACCCTCATGGATCACTGAATACCAGGTCATATCACTTCATCAGTCCCTTTACCTTTTTCAGTGAAAAGCAGGAGGAAGGACTCAGAGTGACTCCTCGTCATTGTGATTCACACTTCTGCATTTAACCCAACAGTGGGCCAATTTGAGCCCCCAGGGAAGCAGCGAGGGGGGGACGGTGTCATGATCAGTGGACCTCAATGGTAACTTGGTATCTGGTGGACTTGAACCTAAAACCCTCTAAAAGATGTTTTATTATGGCCATATGTACCAGTTCTTCAGGACCAGCAGCTGCAGTTAGAGCTGGTTAGCGTTCCAGTCAAAGGGCTGTTAGTTCACACTGATACATTACACAGTGTCCCCCTGTTAGACACATGTCTGTAACACTGTTGGTTCACTGACCTGTTGATGTGTTACTCATCAGTTTGAAAGTTGTCAATCATTGTTACTGTTGTTCTGGTCCACTGGCCTGCGTCAATTGGCTGTCAGTGGAGTCACATGACTTTAGTTCTTCAATATTAACCTTTCTTATGACAATCATTAGTTGAAGCTGTGATTAGATTTTTTACCAATTTGAAGTTCTTACAAGTGGGTCATTGGCTCAGAGACCATGTGTCACAACACCACGAGGGACCAGGAGAAGTTCTTTTATTAATGGTCCAAATTGTTGATGTTTTCTTGGGTGTTGATGGACAGGTTATTGCTGACAGATGCTACTGTGTTTTGAATATGGAATTTCCTGCCAACATGTCAACTGTCCAAACCTTACTCTAACCCCTGGAAGCATTTTGGGAAACATTAATACAACAATTGTAATGAAGCAGGAAGACCTGTGGTATTTCGATAGTTTAGCTATTGGTTCTTGTCTCTACACAAATGCACGTTCTTTATAGACCCATAACGATGGCTGCAGTGATGTCTTCTGCTCCACACTGGCATTTCTGTTTGCAGTGCACTCCTGTTTTTTTCCTGTTTTCACTGAGTTTTTTGAGGGCAGGAGGGGCTCTCAGAGGAGCAGAGTCGTCAAGAATTTCTTGAAGACAGGAAGGGACTCTCCTGTAATGGTAGGGTTTGGCAGAGCACCAGGTCCACCAGGGTGGAGTAAAAACGCGATTGGATTGCCTAGTGCAGGTGTTGGTGACGTTCCACCGACATTGTGGGCCAACATAAGGCTTCATCCTAAGGTAGGAGGAGGCGCTGAGATGACAGGAAGCCAATGGAACTCATTGAGCAGGACCTGGACCATCTGTAGCAGTTTCACAGCAGAGGCAGAGGGGCCTGATGGGAAGGACTGGTTGACTGGTTGGGACTGGTTGGGTAAGGTGAGGCCTGATTCATTGCATAGAGAATATATAAAGACTTGGATGAACTTTGAGTCATAGAATGTTGTGGTGAGGAGAATTCAGTGATTTTTCAAAATAAAACGTTGTTCAGAATCAGCTGCTGCCTGGTCCAGGGGTATTGGGGGCCACTGGTCCACAACAACACAACCTTACCATATGTTTATTTTGTTCAAAGCTTACAATTGTAATTCCACGATGTGAGGTGATTATTAGGATCAGTAGAGTAGAGGGTTAGATCAGTGAACAAGATCAGCATCAGATTCCCACTGGAACTGCCCCATTCATGAATTATGATTAGGAGTAAAAACGTCTGATTTGGGTGATCCAGGAAATGAAGGCAGAGACTCGGGCATAGACCCCAGGTCTCTGTGGAAGTCCACAGCCAATCCCGAAGGAAGTCACACCTGTGAAGATAGATAGAACTTTTTTTTTTTTTTTTTTCGATCCTTCGAAAAAGTATGGAAAGAAATTTGGAACGCTTCACAAATTTGCGTGTCAGAATCCGACCCAAACTCTAGAATATGAAATCGATCCCATCCTAAATAAAATTAGTTACTCAGACAATGAGATGTAACTGACCAACCAGAGTCCAGAGTTGGTCTTCCTGGCACATCAGTGGACCTCCAGAGTCGCCCTGAAGGAAAAAAAGGTTACTAACCAGCACTAGAACAAGTCCATTGGATCCATTTGGTGGAGTAATCACCTGACAGGAGTCGACTCCACCTTCTGGTCTCCCGGCACACACCATGCTAGATGTGATGTTGTACTCTGGTAACTGAGCACCACATTGGTCCTGGTGCACAATAGGAACCTGGGCCTCCTGAAGGATGTCAGGCAGAGAGCCTGAGAAACAGACAAAGTAAGACAGATGGTAGAGACGGAGACGGTCTCCCTAGCCTCTCGCACGCAGTCCTTTCTCACCCTCGGAGTCCCGACCCCATCCAGCAATCCGACAAGTTCGTCCTGTAGGAATGTTGAAACCTTCAACAGGTAAACACAGAGGCTCCACCCACTCTGGTAACAGCAAGAAAAAAAGCCTTGTTATTTTCTGATTTGATTGTTGGGGAGATTTTTGTGACCTTACTCACTGGTGAAATTGATTGGCTGCTCCATGTGCATCATGGCAACATCTGCTTCTTTGCTGCGTCTGTTGTAACGTGGGTGGATGATGATACGATCGACTCTGCGGGTCTGAACTTCCTCGGGCTTCATGTCACTCTGAGCATAAAGTCCCAGGACTGCCACCCAGTGGTGCAGATGAATGTTCTTTCTGTCAAAGGTAAAGTCCATCTCCTGTTGTTAACGCCGTGTCCCTGGTGCTAATGCTAAACTAATTATATTTTTGTAAAAAGTCACTATTTGACATAATCCATGCCACTAACCCGTAGACGCAGTGAGCCGCCGTGAGCAGCCATTCACGATCCATCAATGAAGCTCCACAAACATGGCGGCCACGCCAGTGCAGAGAGGAGATCCACGGCCACGCTCCTTTCACTGCATTCACTCCACCCACAACACGGGACGCATCTCATCGTTGACAACAAACAAGGAATAAAAATTTGTTCAGTCAGCCATTGGCTTCTGTAATAGTCTGACTGTTGACTTGGACTCGGTGAGAACCTCATCCTCACAACTTGTTTGACCCGAGGTAAAGTAACCAAGTTATTGGATGGTTTTAACTCCTCTCACCTGATTGGTCAGTGTCTAACTTGTGGTTAACCTTTTGTTGACCACCACAGGCTGAGAAGAGCAGAAGAGAATGAGAAGAAGGCCAGGGCCCCGGAGTTCACGGTCGTCTCCTGATTTCAGAAAACTCACGTTTGTTGTCGCAGCTCAGTGAAATCACTTTCCCACTGGAACAGGTGTCACTTCAAGGACAAAAATGCTTTTTAACTCTTTGATTTCATAACTTTGGAACATTTAGAACATCAGCTGCTCTCCACAAGTTTCTGCACCAGTTTGACTGGATGAAAGGGAAAAAGGGCTCCCAGTGAGACCAACATCTACAGACACACAATAAAAGACCCTCCTCTAGCCATTGTCATTGCATCCATAAGAATATAATTGTAAGTGGAACAAGGCCATTTTATTTTGGACATCTGGCAGGCACCTTGGACAGTCCTGAGGTCCCCAGACACAAGTTTTGAGGCCCCAGCTCAGTCCACTAGGGGGCAGCAGGAGAGACTGTAAACTGAAATGATTTTCTTCCGAACAGACTAAGGTTATTTTAAATGGATTTTAAAGTTATATTGACACAACAGAAGAAAGAAAACCCCTAGGAATTGAACCCAGAACTCTCCGCTCACTCTGTTCTTACATTATCTACCCAACAAAAATAGAAGCTCCACACTGGGCCAAAACAGAAGACCAGCAGGTCTTAATACTAATTATGTGACTGCAGTCCATTCTTCTTCGTCTTCTCCTTCCGGCTTGCCCCTTTCTCAGGTGTTTCCACAGCAAGTCAACAATTTCCATCACACCCTGTCCTCTGTATCCTCAACTCTGACTCCAACTACCTTCATGTCCTCCCTCACTGCATCCATCAATCTCCTCTTTGTCTCCTACCTGGTAGCTCCATCTCTGGGATCATTCTTCTACCAACATGTCTCCACTGTCCCTCCTCTGAACTTGTCCAAACCATCTCAATCTGTCTTCTCTAGACGATTCAAGTAACAAATACTGTTCTTTGCTGTGTTATAAAGAAACCTCGCTGCATTTTTTGACACTTTTAAAATGCCAGTCAAAATGACTTGGCACATTTGGCCTCTAGTCCTTGACTCACTTTATGGTTTAACACCAAATACTGGACCCAAGGATAGTTTATCATAACTTGTTTTCCATGCTGCAGTACCTCACTTTGGTCTCTAGGGTTCCATTCACCGAAGATGCGACAATCACAAATGGCGAGTCTTCTGGCATAGCGGGCAGCAGCAAGGCCTCTCCAGACCTGCAGCAACAGACAGCTTAAACAAGAAAGACAAGCAGACTGTAGGACAGACTGAAGGACCGAGGGACAAACCGGTGCCCCAGGTAGCGGCAGATGAAAACTGAAAGCTCTGACGTCCATGTGTCCCCACAAACGGTGTAGAAAGACGACAGCACCTGGATCTGGACACGATGTGAGCCGTTGACCTGCAGCAGTACTGACACAGACACAGACGGAGACGTTCAGTGATGACTGTGAAGCTCACACACACTGACCTCTGACACTTGTCCTGATTTAGACTCACCACAGTCGTCTTCGTCAGAACCATCTGGACAGTCAACTACAGCGTCACACTGACCTTTGCCATGGATACAAGTTCCTGTTCGGCACTGAAACTGATTATCTGCACATGGAACTGTTGAAAGACATGATTAACACCAATAATCACATCGACTTGTTACCAATAATCACCAACAGCACCAGCATTCTCTCAGCTTGGACCACCTGGGGAGCCGAGGGCCAGTCCGGAGGTGAAGTTAGCTTGAAATCCTCGGCCAGAACCTGAGCTGTCCGTAAACAGCCACACTGTCATCTGATTGGCAGTTGAGAAGACATCATGGGCGGAGCCTTCTCCTCCAGTCAGGACAGCTAAAGAGTGACTTCTCAATGAACTGCTTAAGAGAAAGCTGCAAAACATAACGGTCAAAAGATGGACTTACCCAGTAAGGTGGAGCTGGGCCCCACCCCATCTCGAACCTCCACTACATCGTAGGTGGATTCAACATCAAAGTCCAGAAAGTGAAGATGGATGTTGTGATGCGGGGGTGCATGAAGAATCCACAGGCCTGTAGGGGGCGGGAGAGAAAGGGTCAGATGGGTTCACGTGAGCACACTCATGCTCACGTAAACTCACACTGAGCCTTGTTTCCATAGGATTGTGGGTAGTTTGGAGACGTGAAGGTAGAGTTTGGCTCCCAGAGATCAAAAGGCCCTCCACAGTCAGCTAGACCAATCAGATGACAGGTTCAGTACCATGTTGGTGGTGTCCTCGTTAGGTGGGACTTGTCTCACCTGGCATTGGGCTGGCAGTCGTTGGAGGGGGTACGGTGGTTGGTTCAGGGGGCCCGGGCCCACACGCACCGTCCAACACTGTGATGTCATCCAACGCTATATCATTCCTTAACCCACCTTTTTTAAAGGCTTCAAATTCCACCTGAAGAAGTAAGAGGTTGTGACAGCTTGTGTGAAGGGGTGACATCATTGTTCTTGGACAGATCTCAGCTCTGTCATGTCACCTACCACTGCCGCTGTGCTCAGGTTGATGGTCACCTGGCCGAAATTCCACACGTCGCCATAGTTTCCATCTTTCTCGAACAGGACTACTGACGATGTTAATGATGTCATCAGGAGGCGGAGCCTGTACACCTCCACACCAAACATGTGGTACCTGATTGGTCACAGCTCACTTTGTTACATGGTTGCAGGGGGTTTCTTTTCTGTAAACATTTGCCAAAATCATGTCTCAGTGTTCACCAGAAGTTCAGACAGTAGGTGGTGTTGACTGGGCTCAGGGACGGGCTCTGGATCCTGAAGGTCTTCTCCCATTGGCCAGGACTCAGAGGCGTCATCAAGTAAAAACCTATAAGTGGTAAGTAAATGTCAACAGGGGGCGCTACCTCACAACATGGCCTCACACTGGTTATGGACCTGAGCTGTTGCCCAACGTGTGGTCCTCGCTTGGGCCGGTCAGCGGGGGGAAGGTCAGTCCACGACCACGTAGCCAGTCGCCGTCATCATCCGGACTCTGGTGCCAGAAACAGAAGCCGTCCTCAAAGGAACAGGACAGTTTATCTGCGTCTCACACACACACACACACACACACACACCTGTAAATCTGTTTGGATTTCATCAGTCACAGAGGGTGTGTGTGTGTGTGTGTGTGTGTTACTGGTTAGCTCAGTCGTGTCTACAGCTGTGAACGACGCCTTGAAGCCTGACTGGTTGATGACATCATCAGAGGTAAACTCCACCGTTGATTGGTTGTGCAGTACCCAGACTACACCTGGGGGGGCGGAGCCTGAGAGCTGCTCTGTAAAGGACTGGGGATGAGTTTTCACATCAGCTGTAAGGATGTGTGTTTGTGTGTGTGTTGTACCGGTGAGTGTACGAGCTTCACCAACGCCTCTGTAAACCTTTACGATGTCCACATTTTCTTCCGTTTGGAACTGATGGAATGTCAGTTTGATTGACAGCCCTGGCTCCACCCTGAAACAAACGCAACAAAATCAGAACCACACCCAACTGTGAGTGTATTTTTTCACATCCAGGTGTGTGTGTCAGACCTGATGATCCAACGGCACCGACTGTTGTAATCATATGACTCAGAAGAAGCAGATGAACTTAGGGCGCCGCTTGCCCCGCCCAGCAGGAACTGCCCATCACAGCTGGTTGCTATGGAGAGATGACATGATCTTTGGTCTCTCTCTAAGATCAATGATCAATGAACCCTTACTGACCACAGAGGGCCTCATCTTCATCAGAAGCATCAGGACAGTCGTTCACGCCGTCGCAGAAACGATCCAGCAGGAGACACGTGGACCAATCAGAGCAGAGCTTCTCAGCATAATTGCACTGGGCTTTGCACATAGATCATCAGGGGTGGGGGGAGACATAAAGACAGGAAGGGAAGTCATTCTGTCAATACTTACTGAAGGCCCAGGTGACCTCCAGTGTAAGAGTGGGTGTGGCTGTGCTAACATGGTCTTTTTCTGCACAGTGTCATCTTTGATATCAGTTATAATTGCACAGCGGCTTCACTGATGACATCACAGTGACCACAAAGTTACCTGTGATGTGGATGCTGTCTCCGTCAATTACCAACCCTCTGCTGTCCACTTCACTAAGCCCCGCCCTCAGGTTCTGGGTCACCTCAGCTTCGTCAACTGGTTGATGGAACCACAGGTTGAAGATCACCACAACACTGCCCTGCCTGACCGTCAATGACCACCGGGAACTGATTAGTCCATTTACTCCATCAGTAAGAAAACAATAAATCAGCCTGTCATCAATGACTCACTGAAAATAATGACTTTACCTGAAGGATGAAATATGACACCTCTTGAAAACTGCTCTGAGGCTGGAAACACTGAAGGCATCAGAAACCTGTTGACCAATCACAGATCACAACATCCTCAAGTCACCTGACTGAGAGGAGGAACTCATGTCACTGATCTCAAGAATTCACATCCATTTACTATAAAGGTTTTGTCTTTTCCCTATGTGCAAGGTGCAAGGTACCATTATTTAAATACACGAGTGGGCAGCAGAGAGTTAAAAATCGGAGAACCACTGTCTTTTGCATAAACATCAGTGACGTGTTGTTCAAGTTAACAAACCCCAGTTTCACACTCATCATTTGTCACTGTGACCACGCCCATGTATAAGTGCTTTCATATGTATTTTAAATTGTGTATGTATTGTGTTTTTTGCCTCTTTACATCATGGCCAGGGGACTACAGATGAAAACTAGCTTTCTGGCTAATTCTGGCTTTTTTTAACCATGTGCAATATTGTTTTATTAAATCGCATTGTTCCCTTTAAATAAACTAAACTGAAACTGAAACTGAAACTACTATCACACAACTGGCTTTAACAACCTCCGCTCAATCTCCAACCTCCCATTCATCTCAAAAATCCTAGAGAAAATTGTTGCATCTCAACTCCACTCCCAACTCTCTCTCAACTCACTCTATGAGCAATTGCAGTCTGGTTTCTACCCCCAGAGCACAGAAACTGCTCTAATAAAAATAACCAATGACCTCCTTATGGCAGCTGACACTGGTCTGCTCTCCATCCTCATCCTCCTCGATCTCAGTGCAGCTTTCCACACATCTCTCCCTCCATCCTCCATAGACTTTCCTCGATTGGCCTCACTAACACACCCCTTGACTGGTTTTACTCATATCTCACCGACCGCCCTCAGTTTATCCAACTCAAACCCTCTAACTCTCTCCCTACCCCCTCCCTCAACGCCTGCCTAACTGAAATCAAATCTTGGTTCACCTCATATTTTCTAAAACTTGTGTGTAAACAGTGAGAAAACAGAGGTTCTTCTTGTATGCACCAAATCCACACTCTCCAAAACTGTTTCTTTTTCTATAGAGGGTTCCCCAGTCTTCCCAATACCACACGATTTGCATCCTCGCAACATAAACCGCCTGTGCCCCTCCCTCACTCTCTTCACCTCTCGCCTAGATTATTGTAACTCTCTCCTCTTCGGTCTCCCTCAAAAAACCTTCCGTGAACTCCAACTGGTCCAGAACTCAGCTGCCCACATCATTCCATCATATCACCCCCGCACTACAGCATCTACACTGGCCTCCCATAAAATTCAGAATCAACTTTAAAATACCCCTCCTCACGTTCAAGGCCATCCACTCTCTCGCCCCTCCATATCTGTCCATTCTCCTCACCGTTGCTACCCCCACTCACTCCCCCTCCTCCATCTCCCTTACTGCCCCCTCTGCCCGCCTCAGTACTATGGCGAGTAGAGCTTTCAGTTGCCCTGCCCCAAGACATCTGTAACACTGACTCAATATCACTCTTCAAATCCAGACTAAAAACCCATCTGTTTCTTCTTGCATACCCACAATGACTTCACTTCTGCCCTTGTTTCTCTCTCTCTCCTCTCCCCCTTATCTTTAGCCCCCTTTTACTGTAGTTATTCAATTGTGCTATCGTTATGTTCTCAATGTATATCTTGGACAGTGTCCTTGTGTGTTGTGAAAGGTGCTTCCTAATAAACAGTGTTTGAATACAGTTCCATTCTCAGCTGTTAGACTCAAACCTGAAACCTCCAGACCCAAGTGCGCTTCCTTAACCACTAATCCACCGCTGCCCAATGACTGAATGATAATTGAGGAGCCAAGCCTGAGTCGGTTAGTACTCTGGAGTAATCTTCAGTACTCACCAGCTCTTGTATGTCGTAGGCCAGGACCTTGAAGGGTTTGCTGCTGGAGTTGCTCAGTTCCTCAGAGAATTCTGTTCCGGCTGTAATTGTCATCTGACCATTCAGACTCACAGGACCATCACTACCTAGAACCAACAGCACAGAAGCCTTCACAGAACAGCAGCAGTGGATCTTTGTGGTGGATATCTTTAGTTCTACCTGCAGGAGCGAGGCTGATCCACGACAGCAAGATGAGTCCACCGCAGCAGATCAGAAGAAGAGCGGAAATGAGGATGAGTAGAAACTCCAGGGACGAGAAGCCAACGGTTTTGATTCTGGCCATTTAAACCAATGGGTTAACGATCACTGACCGACAGAGAGCACATCCACAAATGAGCTCCACTTTCTGGTTCTGTCTGTGTTCTCCCACAGATAAACTTCAGATTTATGACACCGTCAGTCAGTGGTCAGATTTATGATGATTGATTATATCTTATCAATACATGATTGATAAACTGCTTCTGTTCCATTATTGTATCTAAATGACTGATGGGCCTCATAAAGCAGATAAACATTAATGTGGGACACCCTGAGCTGTAATTGGAACTGAGCGCCCCCTGCAGGAGCACGCAGTCTGTGACACATAGATTTATAATGTAAACCTGAAGTTGAACAATCGAGTCCAGTGGATTTTGACAGGAAGTAGATGGGAACCTGACAACAGAGATTACAGACCAAAGCTCATGGATTAAAAAAAAAATAAGTGATTTTATTCCAGACCAAAGTCTGTGGTGAAAAATCACTGGTTTTAGGTCAAAGGAACAGGAGAGATGTTCAAGTGTAGGAGATCAGTGGAACTCGAAATCATACCGTTTTCTCTGAACTTTGGTTTGAAAGAGAGTAAACACACAAACCTGTTTATCACAATCTAAAGTCCAAACACAATAAACCTGTGATATGACTTTGCTGGACAGGTGTGTGTGTGTGTGTGTGTGTTTAAATTCATCAACAACATCAAGACAAGAATGATTTGAACAGGACTTCCAGTCCTCACTGCTCTTAGACACATGGTTTGTCTGTCTGTCTGTCTGTCTCTCTGTCTGTCCGTTCACATCCATCCAACCTTGTTACCATCCTGGGCCTTGGTTTTCGACTTGTTATTGATTTCAGACCAGTTCTTGGTTCTTTGGTTGATTTTTAGTCTGGATACAAACTCCAGTGATGGAGATCAAAGTTTTGGAGAGAGTTTGTGGTCAACATTTCCAACAGTGCCACGGGATGTGAGGTCAGCTTAGATCTTAGAATAGGAAGTGAGCGCATCGACCTCAGACATCCCAGTCACATCATCACCTTCAGTGGCTTCATCTTCTGCCTCCTCATCTTCCTCACGACACACATCCACATTGGTGTACGCAACCTGACAAGACCAAGGACCAAGGACTGAGTCAAGTGACCATCGAGCGACTGAGCACTTAGTAAGCTCCTCGATGGCTCTCACCCTGTGGCTCTGATGCGCTGTCATGCCATTGGTTGAGGGAAGGAACCTGTGAATGATCTGACCAATAGCACTGAAAGTGGGTCTACGGGCGGGTTCTAGGCTCCAGCACTGTTTCATCAGCTGGTACCTGAGAGTAAAGAGAAGATGTCAACAACAGGCAATGAGGAACCAGACCGACACGTGAAGGACAGGACACATGTCTCACATCTCTGCAGAAGCAAAGTCAGGAGCAGTCATGTGCTGTCCATCTTTGATCATCTTGTAGAACTTGGCATCAACGGGAACATTTGGATATGGACTCTTACCTGGACATCACAAACCGATTCATGGTCAATCACAGCTTGAGTTGCTGTTTTTTTTTAATCAATAATCATAACTGATCATCCAGACCCAGAGAGAAGATTTCCCAGAGCAAAACTCCATAGGACCAAACGTCACTCTGCAGCGTGTAGATGCATTCAAAGATACTCTCTGGAGCCATCCACTTGACAGGAAGTCGAGCCTTGACACAGTCAAACAGGAAGTGGCACAGTAAAAGACAGGGATTGGCAAAGGAAGTGCTAGAGTAAGGCATGAAAAGCGTCACTGTGTCCCTCTACTGACGTTTCCTTGAACAATGTAACTGTCGTCATCGCGAATGTCTCGAGCCAAACCAAAGTCACAGATTTTAGCCACGCGACGGTCCGTAAGGAGGACATTTCTCGCTGCAACATCTCTATGGATGCACTGAAACAGAAGGGACAGAGTTCAGTGTTCAATAGATTTGTGTTCTCATGTCTTTCTTCAGTCACTTACATTCCTGTTAGACAGGAAGTCCAGACCCTGGGACACCTCGTAGGAAAACCTGAGAAGATCGACTCTTGATATGACATCCATCTGCACAGCTGAGAAAAAACAAGATGAGATGAGTTGGTTCCAGCCTAGATGGTTGCACCAGGGCTGATCTGGTCTGTACCATGGCTCGATGAACTTTGAACTGGCAACAAATCTGTGCACGATGAACACGAGATCCCGCTATCACTGCAACAAAGAAAATTGAAAGTTCTAATTTTCCAGAGGAACCCGGAGTTGATCTCAGTGGAACATGGAGCTCTGACCTCCTGACGCGGCTGTTGTAGACCACAGTCATGTTCTTGTAGTGAATCTCATTCTCTGCACGATCAAGTCTCAAAACAGCCAACAGGAAGTCCTGGGCATGAGTCCTCAGGAAGTTGAGCAGGTCACCATGCAGACAGAACTCGGTGATCATCAGCATGGGCCCTGTGTCAGAGGGAACCTCTCTCTTTCACTGGGTTTTCTCACTGTGTGGAAGTGTGGAGATGTGTGTGTGTCTCCTGTATGTTCATACCGCCTGTGGTGCAGGCTCCCAGCAGATTAACAATGTTGTCATGGTAACCCAAGTGGCTGAGGATCTTCAGCTCCGTCATAAGAGCGTCACGTTCTTCAGAGAGGGCGCTTGCTACCATGGCAACACACAACACGTGATTAGAACAGAGCAGCCAGATGATGACATCACTGCTTTCACAACTGACGCCACTAACGTTTAAGCATCTTCACCGCAACTCGGGTCCCATCGCCACCAGTTCCCAGTCCAAAGGCTGTCGCTTCCACCACCTTACCGAAGGCTCCGGAACCAAGAACTGGGCCTGACAATCACAATGGTTAACACACACACACACACACACACACAGATGAACATAGACAGACTGGTGAGTACCAAGGCGGAGTTTGTCACGTGGAAACTCCCACGTGTAGTTGTACGGCAGGAGGGTGGGGTCAAAAAAGGTGTAGTTGTTTCCATTGGAGCTTTCAATGATTTTCCAGCGGATCTCGTACCTCGGCTTCTGAAGAGAAGCAGCAGAAAATGGGATGTAAGCCGTCGTGTCCACTGAGCCAAGTGACTGTGGATTGGTCAACCTGATGCTGCTGTCAACTGTCAGTCACTTCTCCTTCACTGTCCTGCTACGTCCTAACTGACCTGACTTGTGTCTCCTCTCCTGAGCCTACAGGAGCTTTGAGCAGATTATGGTTGGACATCACGGGAACTTCAACTTGCCTGTTTCCACTTGATGGAGATGATCAGCAGCAGGAGGGAAAAAGCCGCTGTCACGCCCACAGCACCAATCAGAGCCGGTGTCAGGATTGTGGGCGTAGCAGGATTCAAACCTAAAACACAGCGTTGCTCATCATGCGACCTCAGTGACATCACACACGACGCTCTGACGACACCTACGGTGACTAAACGCCTGACGCGACTCTCCAAGGCTGTTGTAGGCCACACACTCCACAGTGACATCATCACCATCATCTGGCAGCTGGAGGCTTGATGTCACTTTTTCACCCTGTGAGGTCACATCAGTTGAGGGCACCTGGTATGTCGAGGCATTCCCACACCTGCACAACAGCTAATCTCATTAAAGTGCTACAACGCCACCAAAAAGACACATAGAAATCTGTGGGTGGAGCCATGGTACACACGTTTGCCAAGTGGCTGGACAGACAAACCACAGCAGGGTGGGTGGAGGAAGACCAGAGCTGCTGCAGGTCAAAGTGTCATTAAGGAGATGAAGGAGTGTCTGTGGAGAACCTAAGGAACCCAGAACAGGAAGCTCAAGGAATGAGGTTTTCAAGAGTCCTCCCTGATGAGACAAAATCTTCTTACGGAAGATCAGAAGTTTCACGCTCTGACAGCCACTGAAGAAGGCATTTGAAAAGTTCAATAGATAAAGACCTTGATCCTCCAGACGAGGGCGCCGTATCAACAGGCTGCATTCTGACCTGTGTTGGTGAGAATTAGCCAACGAGAATAAATCTGCACATGCTTACGTGTAGCTAAGCTAACCTGTAGTCCTTGACGCTGTGGCATTCTTCTTGGCTACTTCCGCCTTTTATTTCCCGTGGTATGGTCCAGACTGGGCTCCCGATTGGAGGATACGCCTCAATCACAAATGTTAACAGGACGTCGTAGCCTTGGTGAGCTGCCACCCTGTGACTGCCGCTAACGTTAACAATGCTAGTAGCATTTGGCTGTGTTATATTAGAAATTAGGTTAGCAACCATGCTTCTGTCAGCACCTGCTGTGCTACTGGCATTAGCATGTGTCTTGCTGCTAACATTAGCATCAGCATAGAGCAGCAGGTGGATGATGATGAAGGGATGATCTACAGAAGAAGAGTGAAGAAAAAATATGACAACAAGGATTTTTCTCTCAAATTAAAGATGAGATCAGATTTGACAAGAAGTTGTTACCCAGAACTCTCAGCTTCACCCCTGCCTTGGCCACGCCCACCTCATTGACTGCCATGCAGAGGAACAGCCCACTGTGTCTGTGAGTGACAGCTGACACATGAATGCTGCTGTTCACATACATGAGGCCTCTGCTGTAAAAGCGATTGACCGACGCATTCAGTGCCTGAGGGCAGTGAGGAGGACAAGGCTCACAGGAGATCATCTCTAAGAACATATCTATGATTATCTCTGAGAACATCTCTAAGAACATCCCTAAGAACAGCTCACTGAGGTCTCACCTTTATGTGAGGGTGTCTCCATGAGACATTGAAAAAGGGGGAATGACTACTGCCCAGACAAGTGACCTGGAACCGTTCACCTTGGAGACGAACAAACTCCATCTGACTAAGGGTCAGATCAGGTGGGTGGAGTCCTGTAGGAAGGAGAGGAAGTTGGACATTGGACAGACAGATGGACAAACAGTTGAGAGGAAAGAATCTTACTTCGAATCACCACCAGGTCCAAAGGCCTGGACCAGACCGGGGTCCCATCCTTCAGCCCTGAGCATACATAACGACCGTTGAAGGACCTTTGGACATTCTGGATCAGGGCCCCCTTATGAGGGTCCAAGGTGACGTTCATGCCTGGCGGTAGGCCCTGTCCTCTGTCCTCCGATTGCAAGGTGAGGTTTGTGAGGTAGGGGTCTGTTGGCCGACACTCCCACAGGAAGTCCTGACCTTCTTTCACATTGGGCACAGAGCGAGGTGTGACCCAGTAGTTACCAGGACCAAGATCTGGATCTGAGAGACACTAGTCATGAGAGAGTGTGCAGAAGATATGAACCATACGTCAGAATTCCAGCAACAAACCTGTGATGTACAGGTGGACCCAGGCATGTCTATTGGTGGAGTCTGTGCAGCCGTATGTACCAGTGTGTCGAACGCCCGACCTCCTCACATTGATCTGCTCGCGGAGCCCGTCATCGTAACGAAGACTAAATGCGGAAATTGACCAACGTACTGATCCATTTCCTTGACAACTAAGGGAGAAGGCGGAGCCAGCCCTGAGGACCCGCTCCGATTGATTTGGCAACAAAACGGAATTCAGTCGGATCAAAGGAAGAGCAGGAAGATCTATACACATGGGTAAACAAACACATAACAACAAACAAATGGTTGAACTAAGAACATGTTCCATAATTTTTAGAAGGATACTACTGAGGGATTAATAAAGTTCTATCTATGTCTGTGAGGAGTCTCTAAGCTTCCAGCAGCTCTGCACCGCAACCTTACTGCTTAACTTGGAACTTCATTTATTGTCTTTGCTGAACTGATGCTGGAGACTTCAATTCACAAATGATTCTCCTGAAGAATTAAGTTCAGTCTGTCATTCTAACCATCACCAACAGTGATCAACACTTAACCGTTACCATCAGTCACCAATATTCACCAACATTGACCATCAGTCTCCATGCGTCTCCCACATCGACCAGGCAAACACACAGTTCACGGTGACAGAAGTGTCTGTCTGATCCAAGGGTGTGTGTGTGTGTGTGTGTGCGTGTCTTACTCTCTGTAGCTGAGCAGCAGCAGCAGCAGGTGAGGACCACCCAGAGCCACAATGAGTGAAGCATCTCCATCTCTGAATGAAACTGAACATCTGCAAACTTCATCTAAAAGCAGTTGGCCACGCCCACAAACACACCTCTGGTCACAGGACTTTTGGTCGTCCTAGAAGCAGGTCTTATAAGAGAGATATTGAATCTGAGTGAAAAGTAAGAAGTGTAGAAGAGGAAGCGTTCAGGGAGGAAACAGATGCAAGAGTCTTTTCTCACTGTCAGCACTTTTTTAACAGGTCACATGATTGCTTTAGTATTTTTGTTTTTCAGTAGTTACACATACGTAAATGTGCATAAATGTCCACAGATCCCAGGAAATTTCATTTTTTTAATTAATCACTTGGATTGTTTTCCATTCCCACATCACGACATAGAGTGCATGGCATTTTGGAGAGAATACAGTATTAATTGGTAATTATTTCTGCATCATTTAATAAATATGACATTTGTGATATTTTACCGTTTTGTTTTTTGGACATGGAATAGTGTACTTTCTGTTGACAGTGTCTGTTCAGTCGACGGATCCAAACATTGTTGGGTTCAGTCCTCTGTCCATCTGAACAGCATGGATATGGACAAGCTTCTGGATAGATCTGTGGCTGTTGGTCAATGTTAAAATAAATCAACTTCAAAAACTGATGTTAGAATTATCCCTCAGTGGTTTGGAACTCAAGGGTTCTACTCCTGGACAACATGTAATCCCAGTTAGCTCCTCCCAGTGGACTTAGTTGGTGCAGTGGGATTTAAGTGGAGGCAACGGTTGGATGGTGTTACACAGGTAGTGTAAATCAGTGGTTCTTAACCTGGGTTCGAACAAACCCGAGATGTTCGGTGAGACGGTCTCAAGGGGTTTGGTGGAGCCTCTGCCACGGAGGTCAAGACACACCAACTAAAGTAGGGTTTGGTGAATGCGCATATGAAACTGGTGGGGTTTGGTAGCTCCAAAAAGTTTCCATTGTTACAATTTTGCTTTAGAAAAGTTTCATTTATATTCAATACTTGACATTTTGTTTATTTTCACACAAAAAAAAAATCATATGATAATTCACTGCAGGGACAAATATGATGGAAACCATGGTGATTAAAATGTCAACAACAGTAGAGGTTAATGGACATGATGAGAATGACCACCTTGACAACAACATTTGGTGATTGTAGATCTACAGACGGTGGATGATGGTTCTCTTTCTTAGCTTCTCAACATAATCTTTGGCTGCATCCAAACTAGTCTTCTCTTCTGTCCTAGGGGGCGCTCCTTCTACCAGCTTTACAAAGTAGTGACAGTAAACTTTGTCCATGATTCCAAACCTCCCACGGCCATGGTAACGGATCCGCTTCAGGTACCGACCTTTACCAGAACACGATTCGGCTGAGGGGGGAGAGACAAAAGTAATTGTTTCTTCCTTCCAGGAAACAAATGCATTATATTTTAGTTGATATAATAAATTAATTAAGGGTCCAAGGGTTGAATGACCAGTAGGGGGCGATAGAGATACACAATGACCTCGTTCACTAACCAACATAGAGATTGGACTTGAACTCCACGTTGTGCTGTCGGACAGCCATTTCCTGAGCTTCAAGAAGAACCTGTGACACAGACACGACATGGTTTCAGTACCAACGTCTTCTCAGGACACGGTTCTCAAGTCCCGATCCATGGGCCCAGGTACAAACCTCCTTCATGATTTTTGCTCCTTTCTTATTGTTGAACTCCAACTGAGCCACAGCCTCATCAATGCTCAACCCTCGGACCTACACACAAACACACACACACACACACAGAGAAAGAGAGAGAGAGAAAGAGAGAGAGAGAGAGAGACAGAGAGAGAGAGAGACAGAGAGAGAGAGAGAAAGAGAGAGAAAGAGAAAGAGAGAGAGAGAAAGAGAGAGAGAGAGAGAAAGAGAGAGAGAGAGAGAGAAAGAGAGAGAGATGACTACGATGAAAACATTTTTCAACACAGACCTGCAAGTGGCAGACTCACCATCTTTGCCAGGTACCACATCTTGTCTTTGCTGTATTTGATTTGTCTCCTGCTGTGATAGATCTCCTGAAGACGAAGAGGACAGAAAAGAGGAAGAAGCAGAGACATCAAGTTCTTCAATTACAGTAAATGCAAATTAAACTAATAATAAAACAACAGTTTTGTTTCACTGTAGGGGGAAAAGCACTTGGCTGTCACACTCCACTTCTACACCGTTATCTTGCATTCTATGAATGCACATCAGGTACACCCACATTTCCTGAATGTTGATTAAAAAGTTTAGAAGATGACATTTGTTTTTTGTCTGTTCTTCTAAAAGAAAAACAGGATCACAAGATAATACGGTCTCTCACAGCAGACATCCAGCCGGACCCTTACTCCAGACCCTAAGACCTGGATACTACATATCCAATGAGCTCCACAGGTGCTTTCTAGCAAATTGGAATTTGAAGGAGGCCGTTCTACTGGAAAAAGAATATGGACGGGGGTCTTCTGCAGACTCACAGCAGGTCTGCGTTCTTCTTCGGCTCCCTGTGGAGGAAACACCTGGTGGTTCCTTTTCTCCCAGGTGGACACCGAGGCGCTGGTGTGGAGACCTGGACCAAGCACAGTCCTCCACCTGCAGACAGTCCTCCACCTGCAGAAAGACAACTTGGATGAAGCTTCACCACAGACATCAAGCAACACATCAAACACGAAGCATCAGGTGGTCAGGGTTCTGAGGCCAGATGCTGCAGATTCACTCATTCACCTACTCTGACCCTACGTTCAATGTTCAGACCCACATGTTGTTGAAAAAAAATCAGTTTAGACCGGAATCGAATTGCGGAATCGCAAGGGTCAGTGGCCTAGTGGTTAAGGAAGCGGACTTGGGTCTGCAAGGCCCCCGGTTCGAATACCCCTCCCGCCAAGTTACCACTGAGATGCCCTGATCATGGTATGGTCCCTACGTACTCCTCCCCGGGCGCTCATTATCTGCCCACTGCTCACTTTGATGATGGGTTAAATTCAGAGGCCAAATTTCGTTGTGCGCTGTGGTGTGAATCACAACGTCACAATGACAAAAAAGGAATTTAATCTTAAGTCAGGAGACCAACAGCAGACTGTACCGGTTGGTTTCTTTTCACATTAAAAGCCCAGCTGAAAAGCCTCAAACCTGCAGTTCCAGTCAGAACCTCTGACCTATCAGCCTCTGTGGACCAACCCTCAGACAGAGCAGTCGACGGTGTGAAATAAACAGAGCTGCTCGGTGTTAGCATGTCCCGCAACGGAGCGGTCATTCGCCCGACACTGACGTCACAGCTAACTCACCCCTGGTTGAATGACGTCAGCAGGTTTCCGATGAAAGTGACACCTAGCACAGAAACATATGACGTTCAGTCCGTAGAACGAAGGCGAATCTATTCCAAATTACAACGACGTTTCTCTTACCACGTCCAGAACAGGGAGCCGCCATGATGCCGTTTTACGACACACAAGTCAGTTTACGGTGACGTTGTTTTCCGCTTAAAGTTTAACAAACGGATGAACTGCAGGTGCACAATGAGGTCACGGTCTGTTAGAATGAGTCAATACAGGTTTTCTGGACCTGGTGGTTCATTCATTCGTCACTGATCGAAGAGGAAGCAAAGCCGGCACTGCAAAGTTTGACCTACTAAGGATCCCGTAGCCGGCGTCTGTGGGTATTTACGACGCAGGTTACTTTACGGCAGCCTCTGATGTTGTAGTTTGTGGCATGTGGGCAGAGAGTCGATGTTTTGGTATTGAACCGAATCCGAAAAATATCACCAAAGACCAGAGGACCGGTCATGTTTAAGAGGATCCTTCCCGCCTCTCCCAACTGGTACACCTCCCGCTGCAGTGACGTCAGCAGCACGGGTCTGTTGGGAGTTGGAGCCAAAAACGTCATTTACCTGATACAGGTGTCTTTCAGTGACTGCGTGGTGGTGGGTGAGTAGTGTTGACAACATGAGATGGTCCCTGTCCTGGTCCTGTTGGTTGATTTGACCTGAGCTTCTTCAGCTCAGAGCTGTTAGTGACCTCTCTGTGATGTCGCTAACATATCATAGAAAAAGTCCGGTTGTCATGGATACAGTCATTTCACTGAAAAGAATGAGTAAGTCTAAGGATGTAGACCCCGTGATGTCGACCAGGGGTCAGCATCACCATGACACTGTACCGTTAGCTAATTGGTTTTATGTCCCACCCATCAGGTGAGCTGCTGGGCCACAGAGACCTGGTGTCAGGGTTCTCTTTCTCTCATCACCCAGCACAAACCCACATGTGTGCAAGTGCTTCCCATGACGGTACCATTCGGTTCTGGGACACCGAGTCCAGGTCGTCCTTGAAGGAACATGCAGTTCATCAGGTGAAGATCTAATTCTGGAGCCGCTTTCACAAAAATGTTCCAAACTGATAAACTTCTCCTGTCTGGTCTACAGGCTCCGGTCACGGCCATCGACTGGTCTCATCTGGACAAGAACCTGTTGGTCTCGGGAGACGAGAAGGGAATTCTGGTCTGTCACTGGTTCCACACTGGAGAGACCTGCAGCCTCTTCCCTGAGCCCAGGACCATCTTCTGCCTCAGCTGTTCTCCTCATACGTGGAGCTGCGTTGCTGTTGGGTCAGAACATGCAAAGCCGTGCAATATCCTGCGTTTGACACGACTCCGCCTTTACTCCCCCACACATGGAGTAACTTGTTGAGGACTGTGTTTCAGATACAAAGATGGGCTCATCATCCTGATTGATGTGAGTAAAAAGGGTCACGTGACTCACCGTCTCCGTGGGCACGATGACGAGATCCACTCTTTGGCCTGGTGTCCCCAGCTTGGTGTGGATTCCCTCTGCTGTCCACCTGAGGATGGTGCAGGTACAGATAAAAATGCCCTAAACCATATAAAACAATAAGCTCAAGATACAAGAACTCAGACTGAATTTTACACGCAATCACTGTAGCAGAGTCTCCAGCTGAGGGCGGAGTGGAATCTTACCTTTCTTCTGGCAGCAAAGACCAGACGCTGAGGATTTGGAACTCATCAAATGGCAAAGGTACAAGAGATATGAATTCTAACTGTCAC
Organism: Paraplagusia blochii; assembly: GCA_016785265.1. Taxonomy (NCBI): domain Eukaryota; kingdom Metazoa; phylum Chordata; class Actinopteri; order Pleuronectiformes; family Cynoglossidae; genus Paraplagusia; species Paraplagusia blochii. The sequence goes on from JAFBJS010021830.1 coordinate 57,982, forward strand.
CATCAGATCAATGCTGTCCACTGATGTCCAGACAGATCTCTGGTTTGATTATTGGCTGTTTGTTTGCTATTCTGAAATTGACTGAAAATATTTTCTTCAGCGGTGCTGACTTTAAAGCTCCCGTATTTGAAGAGACGAGGTTCTGCCGTAGACCCGTCTATCAAGGAGCGTCTGTGGCTCAGCGTCCTGTGGATGAAAAGCAGACCGGGACACCTTCTCTCCAGCTGCTTCAGGTGAGACCCTGAAACCACTGCTGATCCCGTCCCCACGTTTGAAGCACCAATTTGACTGGTTGTCTCTGGATCCTTAGTGGCGAGTTGCTGCAGTGGGACCTGAACCGGTCCGGAAAACAGCGTTGGACAGTGTTGGGGACGTCGTCAGAGGGTCAGAACCACAGCCGGATCGTCTTCAATGTGAGCTCAGTTGTGCTGCACGACAAGGAACTGCTCGTGAGCACGTCGATGGACCGAGAGGTGGGTCAGAGCAACAGTAGCGACATCTTCAGAGAGGCCGGGACTCATGGAGCCGTTGTGTGTCCAGGTAAAGTGCTGGGACCTGTCCAGTCTGGACTGCTGCTGGACTCTACCCACTCTGGGCGGGTTCGTCTACACACTTACCTTCTCCCCTGTGGGTGGTGCAAGCTGTCTGGCACTAGGCGTTGGTGACAACATGATTCGAGTCTGGAACACCCTCTCCCCCAAGACCCAGTATGAGACCAAGACCTTCTGGCAGGGAATCAAGTCCAAAGTCACAGCGGTAAATGATGAAGATATCCACTTTCTGGATAGGTTGGAACTAAAGATATGGCAACAACGAAGAATCAGTCGATTCAAACAGTCGGTGTTCATGTCTTTGGTGTTTGGTGTTAATGTGAGACAGTCTTTCTATGCAGCTGGCCTGGCACCCAAAAAAAGAAGCAGCTCTGGCCTTCGGAACAGATGATGGAAAAGTTGGAATCTACGATATTTTTTCAAACAAGTAAGAACTTCTCATGAATCTATTTCCGGCTTCATGTTGAGAATCTTTAACTGGAATTCTTCTCCATTCCCAGACCACCGCAGATCTCCAGCTCCTATCACAGGAAGACGGTGTACACGGTGGCCTGGGGTCCTGCGCTCCCCCCAAAGACGTCAGGTCAGTGAGCTAGAACGATGTTAGATAGATAGATAGAACTTTATTAATCCCACAGGAGTATCCCTCGCTCGGGAAATGACAGTGTTTGAACCCTACTGGCTTCACCTTTGAGTCATTTTGTTGTGTGGTGTTCAGGAGCATCAGGAGAAAAGTTGAACCTCTACAGCTGCGCAGGAGAAGGTGTCATTTATCAGCACGACCCAACGAGACTGAACACGGACGCAAGTGACATTGATCAGTTGATCAAGGAAACCAACCACATCCAGGTGACGGAGCTTTGCTGAGGTTAGCTGTGATGGTGTTTAACTGACGTCAGCAGATGTTTACACGGACCTTTTCTTCTTCAGCACAAGCTTCCCTCACACAGCGACCTCTGCTGGAAGCCTGATGGGGACGCTCTGGCAGTAGGAAATGAGGACGGGTGGGTGTCTCATTTGCCCTCCTCTTCTGGACTCCTGCTTCCAGTGTTAATGGCTGTGGTGGCCGAGCAGACGCTCGCTGCTGCCCCCAGTGCTTACTTTAGTGATGATTGTTGTGCTGTGGATGGCATGACGAGGAGTTTCTGCTTTCCTTCCTTCCCAGTTCTATAGACGTCTATTCGTCTCCATGTTTGAAGCTGCTGTGCAGCGTTCAGCAACATCACAAAATCATCAACTGTCTTCGCTGGCATCCTGGCCATGTCTCGTCCCCTCAAGTCCACGCTCTTTTAGCGTCAGGCTCAAGTAACGCCGTTGTCTTTGTTCATGATCTTCACTCAGTCCTTGGTAGGAAGTCACATCAGACTTGAACCCCGACCTAAGCTCAGCAGATGTTCCTGACTAATTTTGTGTGTGTTCTGCAGCCAATCGTCCAGAACCACCACCAGTTCTGATTGAACCCTTCCGTAAGCTAGCAGGTCACACAGCAAAAATTACTGATTTGGCCTGGAGCCCTCACCATGATGCCCGACTCGTCAGCGTGTCCTATGATGGTACAGCGCAGGTCAGTAGTCCAGTCCTCCATCAGGAGGTGCTGTGCAGCTAAAAGATGAGATTATCTAAATGGACTTTGGTCTGGTCCAGGTGTGGGATGTCCTACAGGAATTGGCCGTCTCCAACTATCGTGGACACACGGGATACCTGCTGTGCGTGGACTGGTCTCCTGTGGACCCAGACCTGGTGTGGACTGGGGGAAAGGACTTCACAGTTCAGGAGTGGAACATCTCAGAGCAGGAATTCAGCAAACCACCCAAAGGTAGAGACCCTAAAAAGCTGGTCTGCTGAGTGTACTGGTCACATGACCCCACTGTTTCTCCTGTCCAGGGAAGAAGATGGTGGAGTTGCAGGAGAAGAAGAAGACGAAGAAGAAGACCAAGAAGCCCTCAGGCGTCAGTGTGGCAGAGCCACAGGAGGAGAAGGTGTGGAAATCCCAGGAAGCGTCAGGGGATGAGGAGGAAGATGATGTTGCTGCTGCTGCAGGTACAAGACGCACGCACGCACACACGCACGCACACACACACACACACAAGGATATTTAGAAACTCTCTGGACACGTTTCAGCGTCAGCTCCGTGTGAGACGCAGAGGAAACCATTTTCATCATGTCCACCATCTTCAACTGCTGCCAAGAGTAAAGAGAAAACAGGTCTGTGGTCCTACAGCTGAAATGTGGAGCTGAGGAACTGAAGACTGACTGCAGCGTGTGTGTGTCTGTGTCTCAGAGACATCTGTCCTCCAGCAGCAGAAGAAGAAGAAACCTCGTTCTCTGTTCCCTCTCACATCTTCTCTTAACCACGGGCCCAGAGAACAGCTGTTACAGGATTGTGTCACTTTGGCCCGGCTGCAGAACCAGAACCAGGACCAGCAGGAGGCTGAAGCCCCCAGAGACCATGACCCCCAGGGTTAGTCCCTACAAGTGTCACTTAAGAAAGACTGTTCTGTTCATCATTGATGCTCAACTTGTGGTTCCTGTTCACAGATGCAGACGGTGTTCCAGGTCAGGGAGACCTGGTCCACCTCGGTCTGTTCTCAGACAAAGCAGCACTGCAGAGACTGTTCACCTCTGAAGGTCTGTCTGTCTGTCCATCCGTCTGTGTCTGTCTTTGTGTCTCTGAGTGTCTTTGTCTCTCTGTCTTCTAGAGGACACTCACCTGGAGGCTGGACACTTTGACTGTGTGGTTTACCTGCGTCTGTGGTCTGGAGACCTGCAGGGAGCGCTGCAGCTGGCTGCAGACAGAGGAGAGCTGAGTGACCACCTCCTGTCCTTGGCTCCTATGGGTAATTCACATCAGAAGAACACAAACTCCTGCAATCCAAAGTTCTGTGTTCCGAAAAGTCCAAACACCCCTCAGGTTCTGTTAGGGAAACTTGTTTTGCATTGTCCAACAGCTGGCTTCGGGACCTGGCAGTGGGCCGTGGACATGTACGTCAAGCAACTGTGTCATCAGGAGAACTTCGTGAAGGCGGCGTCTCACCTGCTGTCACTGAATCGAGTCTACGAGGCACTGGAACTGTTGAAGACACATCGGTTCTACAGGTGAGAGACCCTTAAGACACCCCTGGGACCGACGTCATAATTAGGCTGAAATCCAAATCCCTGTGCCCCAGAGAAGCAGTGTGTCTGGCCAAGGCCCGTTTGTCTCGCGGCGACCCGGTTCTGCGGCAGCTCTACACCTGCTGGGCCGCGACATTGGAAAAAGACGGACATTTGTCTTCGGCTGCTAAATGGTGAGAACCCTGTAGACGCTGCTCCTTTGTCCTTGAGCCCCTGGCACTCGTACAACTCATCTCTTCCTGTTTGGTCACTTCCTGTTAGCTACCTGGCAGCCGACGCCCCTTTCGACGCAGCTAAAGTAATGAGCAGGAAAAGCGACACGTTGTCGCTGCAGGCCGCGGCCGATGTGGCGAGGATCTGTGGGGAAGCTGCTCTGGCGCAGACGTTAGCGCTACGTTGTAGCAAAGAACTGGCAGCGGCACAGAAGTGGGTCGAAGCACAAGACATTCTGAGGTCGTATACTGGACTGCTGGTGAGTCGCAACCTGAGGAATTTGGTTTGTTGACGTCATGAAGGACAGAGTGTATGACATCATCACTGCTGTGGTCAGGTCCAGCAGCTGATCCTCTCCGTCACTGAAGTCCTCGCCGTGACACTGGAGAAGGCCGCTGTCATATCTGCAAACAGCGTTTCTCATCACGAGTGGGCGTGTGACCGAGCAGAACACACCCCTATCCTGGAGCACGTTAAAGTAGTGTGGGCGGAGCACTTTGGTGTGTGGCAGCAGTCATCGGGAGGCAGTGGTGTCAAAGCACTCCTGGAGGATCTGCAATTGGTGGAGAGTCCGACGTTGTCCGTTAACTCCGCCCTTAATCAGGTACGACCACAACACAGGTGAAGTGTTGTCTACAGAGACGCTTATGTTACGCACCATCGCCACAGGTTCTGACGGTGACGTCGGTCCACCTGAGTGCTGCGCTCCTCAGTAGGCTGCGGGGCAACAGCGGTCAGCTGACCACTGGACTGTGGCAAGCAGTGACATCACTTACAGAAGCCAGAAACTTCAGTGTGACGTCCACCATCCTGAAAAGCTTGTTTCCTGAAGGTAGAGTGTCATGTGATGTCATCAACGCAGCGTCACGGGCCACTAAGTCTCCTGTTGTTTCTGATCAGGCAACGACATCATCAACCGTCAGGAAGCTCCTGTTGGCGGTGACGTGGAGGTCACGGACAGTCTGCGGGCCGTCGTTCTTTACCACCGCCTGTATGAGTGCTGGTGGGCGTGTCCAAGACCAAGTGATGTAATTATTGTATCTTCTTTATTTGGACTCTTAGATTATAAAGCTTGGACTTCAAAAAAATTACTTTGGGCCAACCTTTGCTGCCATCTACTGGCCATCTCTAACATTCAGTTTAAAAATAAAGAACAGAGTTTCAAAGGCAGATTAGAGCCATCCTAACGTTGACTTCTGACATTCATTCACAGAAAGGCCCTGACTCCTTAGACAACGATGATGTCATCAGAGGGGACCTGTGTCTCCTTCTGTCAGAGCGTCATGCTGTCCTGCAGGCCAATCAGAGGAGAGCAGCTGAGCTCCAGAAGCAGCTGAGCGCAATGGTAACACAGCACAAGTCCAACAGACCAACAGAAACTACACCACCACCAGCTGCTGCAGAGGATTGTGGGAAATGGTGAGTTTTCACTTTGCCCATGAAACATGAGGTGACACCAGTACCAACTTCTGTGGTGATTTCTGTCCCTCAGTGAGGACCAGGAGACGTTTCTGTCTCTGTCTCTCAAACTTGCACAAATCCAGAGGAGTGTGGACCAAGAGACGGAAGTGGTCAAGGTATGTCCACATCATCACTGTTGCATTAAGAAAGCTGGTTTTCCAAGTTACTAACCAAGTTACTAGCTGCCCACTGGTCACTTTGGTGATCAAATGCAGAAGTCACACTTTGTTGTCTGCAGCTAGACGAGGCTTTTCTTTCTTTCCTAACATTGTCGTTTCCTCCTCCTCTGCCCAGAAGTTTCCTCGTCCTGATGTGATGGAGTGCTGCCTCCTCCTCCTCAACGTGTCCAGGTCTTTAACCGTACCCGAGGGACTGCAGTTTAAGGCTAAAGAACTCCTGCGAAAATATGCAACAAGTGGCCTGATGAAGGCATCCTGTCGTTTCCTGACCTGAACACTGGCTCGTTCTGTCGGTCAGCGATGGAGCTCGGACCTGAGCCCAGTGTCGGCTGTTCCTGGACGAACACAGACTGAAAAAAATTAAAACGTGAGAAAATTTAAGAAATTGATTTTTTTTTTTCTTTGGTAAAGACATTTTTTGTATCCTTAAAAATAAACAAAACCTTGGTTTGGATGAAAATAGAAAACCTTTAATAAACATTTTAAAACAAATAAAAACAAACATTAAACCCAGTTTCTGTTAAAAAGTTCCTGGAAAAGCTAAAACTTTTTATTGGTCGTAACTGGACACCACGCATCCCAGCAGACCACGCCCACTGAGACGCACAACGTGAAGTGGTGCACATCGTAGGAAATGAACATTTAAAAAGTGGATTTGGAATAAAGTGAGGTCACGCTGCTGGTTGCTGCTCTGTTCAAGGATAAAAATGTTCATTGGTTCAGTGTTTGTTGTTGGCATCGTCTGGGCCCGAACTGCAGACACCGTTCTGTGGCTGAGTGGAGCCGGAGCCCAGGCCATAAAGTCTGCCACAATACTTTGCATCGTCGATGTTGTCTTCAAAGAAAAGCTGAAAAAAAGACATACATAAAAACTGAGAAAAGTTAAACAGATAGAGTCACTAACTTTGCACCACAGCCACCAGAGGGAGCAGCCTACCCCTAAGAACTTGAGCAATGATCAACATAACAATTATATATTGGGTAGAGCCTGTATGTGCTTTGCTGATACAACATTTATTTATTTAAACAAAACACAGATATGAACAGACTTGTCGAACACAGGGCCCCCTGGTGGGAAGAGACTGTAATAGCTACTGTCCTGCCATGACAACATTTTAATCCCAGTAAGAAAAAGGTTCTCAATGTGAATGTAAATCCATCTGACTGACTGAAAGTGATTTAATAAAGTAAACCATGTGATTGACCATAATACGTGGATTTTTCCCAATTCCAATCTCTGGGTTAATCCAGATCTACCTGGTGATGAGATTCACATTATTAAATAATTCATTCATTTTTATGAATATTTTTATGTCTATTAGGAGAGTATTTTGATCTTCATGTTGTCGCCCCCCCTGCTGACACATGTCTTCCATACCTCCTTCATCCTGAAGAACGCCATGCCAGTCAGGAGAGAGTCTGAGCCAGCCTGGTGCTGCCGGCCAATTCTCTTAAGCTCCAGCTGATCAGCCACTTCCTGAAGACCACCCTGGACACACACACACACACCAGAACCAAAGGTTGAAGAGTAGTGGGAAGATGAAGGTGGGGTCTCCATGGTTTTCCACTCCCTCCCCTATACCTTCAGGTTCTTGCAGCTCTTCATCAGATACTTGACATCGTAGATGGCAGGGAAGAAGAGGTTGAGAATCTGGAAAAAGTCGTGTTCTTCCTCAGGGAGACGAGCGTCCGTCAGCAGTTTCACCAAGTAACCAAAGTCGTAGCCACTGGTCAGGAAGTGATGTCACAAACACAGCTCTTACCAGGTGAACAACAGTGACAGGATGAACAAGCCCCCCCTCTGATTGAACCAGGGCTAAAATAAAACGGATGTTCATGTTTAGATGTCCCTGCTCTTTTTCTCTGCACATCTGGAATTATTTCACGTGGAAGCAAACTTCATCATCATTAACAAATGTGACGAATAAATTAAGAATTAAACCCACATCAGTGGAACTGGTTTCTGGTTCTGTCTCCCCCTCTGTGATATTGAGGTTTCTTCACATGGTCTGTGCTAACATAGATCATGTTTGACATCATCTCCAAACCATCTGCTCTATAATGATGGTCCAGAGAGCCCAGCAGCCTGACCTGTGGAAGGACAGCCACTTGACGTTCTCGCACAGAACCAGACCCGAGGTCATCAGCAGCTCAGCAAAGTACAGCGTGTCAATTCCCTCCTCCTCGTGCTTCTTAAACTGGAGTCCGGAATTTTGGAGCAGGTCGATGGAGTCCTGAGAGTACATGTCCTCGCTGATAGACAGACACACACACACACACACAAAAGAATAATAATAATACCTAGGGAGTACCCTTCGGGAAATTATGCCTCTGCATTTAACCCATCATCGTAATGAGCAGGGGGCTGCTGGATGGACCAGTGCCCAGGGAGCAGTGTGGGGGGACCCTGCTCAGGGGACCTCAGCGGTAGGGGGATGCGCACCAAAGTCCACTTCCTTAACCATTAGGCTACCTACTGCCCTGGTCATGGTCACACATCAGTTGATGGAGGGGGGAAATGGAGGGAACTTACGTGAGGTTGAACTTGAAGTTGAACTGCCACGTGGTGGTGCCGTTAGTGGGGTAGTCTCCATCCTGGTTCATGAAGGTCAGACCCAACTGGATGATCTTCAGCAGGTCCACATTACAGCGCAGCAGCTGGTATTGATAATCCACCGTGCTGCGAAACTCACCTATGGGTCGGACCACGACCCCCGGAAACTCTGTGTCCTGGAAAAACCGTCAACAAACACATTTTAGAGGTGGAAGAACCTGGAGCTGGTCTAAACATCTAGACCAGAGTTGAACCAAAATGGAACTTCTTGATTGAAACTGAAAATGATAAAATAGGCCTCAACCCAATACTACAAAATTAAATTTAAAAAAATTGTACATTGAAGAAAGCACAATATAAAATTAAATTATTTTATCATCTGCTGAGACCTTCTGAAAAAAGTCACACTAACTTCTGTTCCTCTCAAAGCCAGACAGCTGCAGCTCTCTCTGGGCCTGATGTTCTACTTGGACCTTCTCTCTCAACACTGCATTCAACCAACCCTAAGCAGGTTCTCCACCTCCGACGCAACTGACTTACAGCAAAGGTGTTTGATGTTTCCTTAGTCCAAATATTACCAAAAACTTTGACTGCAAGGGGCAAACAGGACTAAACACCAAACACCACCAGATGAAAAAATAAGGGAGTAATAAGGAGTGTTGGTAGAGCAAGAACTTAACATAACAATATTAAGAAAATGAGACATGTAATTCTATTTTACAACGCTAATCACTGGTCTTTAGTGGGAATAATATAGGTATAAATTAATGTAGAGTGTAAGATATCCAGTTTATATTGGTAAATATACTGTATTTAGAGTTTTCAGTCTTGGTAGATCACTCCAGCCTGGTCAATTAAAAAGTAGCTCACAAGACGCCCCTGGACTAGACGAATCCTGTTCAACACATCCAGTCTATGAGCAGTTGTCTACAGTTGACCTTCATGCTGAAAGACTGGCATCTCTCTCTCACACACACAGTGACTTGTCTTCCTACCATAGCGATGTAGTTGTAGCTCTGGATGATCTGACGGATTCTCCTCATCTCCTCCTCCACGTTACTCGCCCAAACTTCACAGATGATCTGACTGGAGTCGCTCAGAGCAGCCGGCATCACAGCGGCTGTGGCGGCAGAGGAGAGGTGAACTGGGCTGAGCAGAGCAGTGGGACCGGGGCCGTTCTCGGGCAGGGGACGCGGTCTGTGGAGCAACAGTCGAACAAGTTGATCAAACCTTATGGAACTGCAGTCATTTCACATGGTGGCGAATCCTCCGTCAGGTTTCAGCGGGAAATTAATTCATCATTTACGGCCAACACATCGGATCCTCCGTTCACCGATCAGTGCCTCCCCACCTTCACCTTCACCCTCACCCCCGGTCACTGAGCTCCAACTCTGGGCTTAGATTCGTTAATGACGTCAATCCAAACAGTTTTAATAGATGGAGACGTTAGCATTGGCAGCTAACGCTAACTGATACCCGCACTGACCGGAAGTTGACGGTGATGAGCTCGGTGAGTTGAAGAGGTCCGTAGAAAAATGCCGTCACAACGAAATATATAGCAGAAGGAAACGTACGTCACAAAATAACGGACGACGAGACGATTGACGCCCAATAAGCGCTGGTTGCACTCCGGCTGGACTAACGGCACCGTCGGCTCTCCTGCTGCAGTGTCCGCTTTCTTTATGTCAAGTGTAAATAGCAAACACGCCACCTATTGGTTTGGAAGTTTTAGCGTCTGCTTCTGTCGACCCTCGTCAAGCGAGCCGAGGCGTCACCTGCTGGATGGGAGGACTCATTACATCAGAGCCAATCTTTTGATCACGTGACAACACGCCTTGAAAACACTCCACCGACAGGACAGATTGGCTCGAGGAAGACGAACGAGCTGTTAGTGGGTGGAGGAAGAGTTGACCCAGTACATAAACAATAGAACGGTGGTTGTGGACCTGATGCCGTGGGCCAACTGAGAGGTGGCCGTTTCAGCGCCCTCCTCTGTTCATACAAACATAAACAGCGCGAACGATTGTTTTTTCTGAGGGGTGTGTTTGTGTGTGTAAAAGAATGAGTGAGTGAGAAACGGAGCACGTGACTTTTATTGACTTTAGATGTGTCTTAAAAGAGTAATTTACACAGAATAATAAAAACATATTGAAGATTTTCATCACACTTTCATCTACTGACCATGAGGACCAGGGGACTAGGTGACTATGGGAACCATGCATCAGCACAAGATGAAGGGGGAAAAAACTAGATAAAAAAAACATGTAATATTTATTGACAAACTCTTATCATGTTACTCAAGCTCCTCCCCTTGATCAGATGACTTCACCACCTCTACCATCTGCTTCTGTTCCATGCTGACATTTGGCCCCTCCACCTTCTCCTCTTTTGGCTCCTCCACCTGCTCCTCCTCTCCTGTGGAGTAGGCAGAATCTCCATCGTAGATGATGTCCTCAGGGTTGGGTGCTGGAGGACAGAATTCCTCCTCCGGAAGAATGTTCTGGAAGATCTGCCGAGCCTTTACAGAAGTGCACACACAAACTAACTTTAACAACAGTCTTGAAATGCAGGTGTGTGTGTGTGTGTGTGTGTGTGTGTGTGTGTGTGTGTGTGTGTGTGTGTGTGTGCAGACCACCTGTGAAATAGCACGTTCATGTCCAAGATCTCCATCAGGTCCTGAGCATATGTACATGTTTGATGGAAGTTCCTCATTTTTGACCTGGACTCCTGAACCGTCCACCATGTTGAAGTAGAGACACCAGAGGACGGAGGGACCATTGACTAGGGAGGAGAGTCAGTCAGTGGTCATTTGATCAGGAGGACCATCAACATTTCTGGGTGTTCCATCTAAAGGAGCGGGGCATCCTTTCTCAAACTTTATTTAGTATAAGAACATGAGACCCACTTGTTGCCGGAGCCAGACTTATTAAACACAATGTCTCAGGCTGGAAGACTCAAGGATCTGTATGTGTGTGTGTGTGTGTGTGTGTGTGTGCATTTCTAACCTTGGTCATGTGACTGTGGTGTCTTGAACATCCTGGTTATCACAGGTGACAGGTCTTGGTAGGCGGAACCAGCTGATGGACAGGTCAGGTGGACCAGGTCTACCAGAGAATACATTTTACAGGTTGAATAGATGTTGACAATAAGCCCCGGTTCGAATCCCCCCGAGCATGGCCCCGTCCCCACTCACAGCTCCCAGGGCGTTCACTTTGGTTAAATACGATGATGGGTTAAATACAGAGGTCACATTTCGTTGTGTGCAGTGGTGTGACATGACAATGTCCATATATAAAAAAAAGAAACTGTCTGAACCCAGGTCAGCTGACCACTCAGACTGAATGAAGAAGTGAAGGAAGGTCCGTTGTACTGGAGCCTTCAACCCCAGAGCCAAGTTTTACATCATCAGTCCCAACCCTACAACACTAGCTCTGTGTGTGTGTGTGTGTGTGTGTGTGTGTGTGTGTGTAGATTGATTCTGCATGCAATGTAACACCATGATCATGTTGTGGGCATGATCTTGCTGATCTTGATCTAAGTCCCACTACCTTAAAGACACAAAAGGGACCCAGACCCTCCTGATTTCAGACTCTTGATCTCACAGACGTCTGATGTATCAAATTGTGACAGATCAGAAAAGCGTCCTGATTTCTGTGTCAAAGTCATTTTCAAAAACCTCTGAACTGAATGATCGTGGAAAATTTCAGGACTCGTACCAGCGTTAGAATACCACTGGTGCTGATGATTAAAAGACATGGACATCTGGGTGGAGGTAAAAGAAGGAAACAGATACTGGAAAAAAGGTTCTTTCTCTCCCAATAAGACACGTCAGGATTCGTCCGTGTTTCTGCTATTTGGCTTAAGCCTTTACACAATCAAATTTAAGTCAAGCCACAGGTGGGTGTGACTCACAAGTTCCAGGTATGCAGGTCATGGTAGAAGAACAAAGCTCCACCATCTTCACTGCTGGAGCTCCTGCAGTGATTGGAGGAACAGTGATCAAGGACACCTAGAGAGAACAGGATATGTTCATGAAGAGGACCCCAGACCACCTCAAGACCAGACCGGACCACCTCAACACCACCCCCACCTCTCACCTGCTGGTCCGAGTCACTGCTGAGAACGGAGTCGTCGGTGATCAGAACAGCTCTGCTTACCAACCTGAAGACACAAACAACTTCCCGTGATGTCACCCAATGAGCCAGTGAGCCGCAGGTGCAGCGGACCAGTTAGATCTTACCTAGGGGGCGTGGCCACCTTCCGTATGTCTGGAGTCAAATGACCTTCTTCCACCACAAAATGGCTACAGCTGATTCGCTGTCCCCGACTGTCTATGACTGCCTTACACCTGTGTCAGAGGGGAAGGGCTCAGAGACGTGCACGCACGACAGAACTGGACTAGGGGAGGAAACAAAAGGCTGCACCTGTTGTCCTCGTCCAGCAGCAGGCAGTGGACAGAGTGTCTCAAACAGTAAACTCCACCGAAGACAGCGGACATCCTGAAATATGTCAGAGAAGCGGGATGAAGATGAGAGTCAGCCGGTCAACAGTGGGTCAGACAGGTTTTAGTGACAGAGGGTCTCACCGACAAAAACACTGAGGAATTTCTCCAAGTCCATAGACAGGAAACAAGAAGGGTGTGTTACCATAGCGACCCAGGCAGCGAAGAAAGTGGCGCGTAGCTGCAAGACCATCCTCAGTCGCAGCATTCTCCGTCACCATGGCAATGGAGTGCAAGAGAAAGTGCTGCAGGTTTTCCCCCAGCTGCTGGTCACTGAGGAAGTCCAGGAAAGGACGCCCCCGGTAGGCTGCAGTGTGGAGGACAAGAGGACATGAGTGTTACTATGTCTTGGCATGCAAACAGGAGGACATGTGATGTAATTCACCCTCCTGCTCCTCCGTTTCCTCCACAACTGTTGTTAGGAAACGCATCAACTTCCTCTTCTCCACCACGGACAACTGACGACTAGCAAAGACATCCGCTCTGCTGCAGGGAACCTGAGAGATAGATGGACAGGGTCTCACTGTCAAAGAGGTCCCATTTGTCGGTCTGGACAAGCATATGTCACGAACCTGTTGGACTCGATGCTCCCTGCAGGTCAGGACTCGGCTGACGTTTTTAAATTCTGCATAGCGACTGACGTTTGACTTAATAAGCAAATCGACCAATGAGCCGCGGGAAAACATCAGCTGTTGGAGAAAAGGACAAAGAGATGTTAATCGGCTGACGGACAAGCGAGTCAACCCTGAGGACATGAGCCTCACCTTGGACACCAGGTCAATGTTAAACCTGCGGCCATGTTTAAGCAGGTGGGACATGGTGATCTTCTTCCTGGGAGACTCTGACTGGCTCAAAGAGTCTGAGGGCAGGGCCGTCTCCACCTGAGCTGCCTGTGATTGGACAAACCTAATGAGAGCACGTCACCGGGTGAATCATATGCAGACATGGTCAGACTGGTCTTCTCACCTGCTCTTGTCCGTCCCCCGATTCCTGCTGCTCACCTAAATCAAAACAGTAAACAGTAGAACCATCTAGAACCATCCTGGATGTGAGAACTCAGGAGGGTTGACTGAAGTTCTAGGCTGTTTCCAACACAGGCTAAATCTGAGATTACACAATAATAATCTGTCAAACCTGGTGCTGGTGTCGGCTTGGAATCTAGAGGTGGAACAAGAGGTGTCCATCAGATGTGGACATTCTATTGACTTACTGTATTTAATCATCCCATAATCAGACCCACCTGCAGTGTTGGGTGGATGATCTGAGGTGTCCTTCAATGACTCTGAAATTGAAAGAGTGTTGATCACTTTTTTAACTTTTTAACAATGATCAAAGGAGACCAGGTGACTGACGTCAAACCTGTTGATGTCTCTGCTCTTGTGCTGATTGGACCAACATCAGCATCTTCCTCCTTTTCTGTTTCATCTTCATCACTGAATAATAATCCAGAATGAATGTTCACCTACATCCTTCCAGAACAGATTATAATTCAAACATGAGAGGAGATGGTGTGAATTTTACCTGGTAAAACAATAGATCTGGACGTTGCTGATGGAGGTGGAGTCAGACTGAGACAGATACATGAGTTTCTCCCCTTCATTGAGAAGTGATGAGTAGTCCTGCTGCTCCTCAGGAGGGCACTGCTCCTAACCTCACACACACACACACACACACAGTGTTTGAAGCCATTTCCTGGTGTTGTCAACAGTCAATCAGACGAAAGCTGAGCTCATACCTGACTTTCTCGGATCAGGTCTTGGAGTCCATTGAAGGTGAAACTGGCCCAGTGTCCAGCGTAGTAACTCCGCCTACAACACACAGGAGACACAAGATGAAGAACAGACTTTCCACGTCCTCCATGAGATAAAACTGAAATGATCACAGGTGGACAGTGAAGGTGCAGTAACAGCCTTGAACCTTTGGTTTATAATTTTCCCAAGGACACTCCTGAGGGCTTAACACAGTTCTCACAAAGTTCTTTCTATCTAAGCCACAATTCATGATGATGTTTTTAAACTGCTAATAATATGAAAAACCAAGGATTGGTTTGGTGGCAAACTCATGGACGGTTGGACACACACACCTCTGGGTGGAGGTGGAGGTGGAGATGGAGGAGAGAACCCAGTGTTTTAGCAGCAGAACATCTCCCAATAAGACAAAGGTCTAAGTAGTAAAAACATATACATATTCACCATGGTGAATCATGGTGCACCACTGCCACGTAGTGGAGACTGTAGGCAACAGCATGGCCAACTGCTGGACCAGGTGTATAGCTGTTGCCATGGTCCTTGTATATTATGGTACTGTTACTGGGTTCTTTCTCCATCGTTTTGTTTGGCGTTTGTTATTAAACCGATTTACACAACGTGTCTTTGTCTAATTCCTCATTTCTACCACCTGAAGGTTCCAGTGCGTCCAGGCTCAGGCTGGAGAAGGTGGGAATCGAAGAATCGTATCAACATTCCATAATAGAAGAGAGAGTGAATCCTACCTGTCGAGGTGAAGAACCCTCTGTCCTACTCTGGAACAGGCTGCGGCCACCACCGACTCCACTAGACCTGGGGCCACACAGGGAAAAACATCGATCGATCAATCAGTCAGTGGGTCGGTTGGTCTGCCGGACCCTCAGTCTGGAGATGGGTCCAGGGTGCGAGCAGACGGTACTATTAAGGGAGCGTTAGCCTTGAGCTAACTCGACGCAGCTTCGTCATGTGTTGTGTTGTGTTGTGTTGTGTTCTGTACTCTACTGTCCTGTTCTGTCGTGGCCGACCCCTCGCCCATACTATAGTCGGATCGCTAGAAGAACCGGACCTCGGATGAAACCTTACCTGTCCCGAAGATGACGACGTCAAATTCAGATGGAAGATCTACAGCAGCCATCGCGGAAACAAGAAGTCACGTGACGGCGAGCGTTGATGACCTCACTCTGTTTGGAAACATCCGGTTTATGAGAACAGGGTTCGTTTCACTAAACGTCACTAAATAAATAAAAACGCAGTGACATCAATTATGTCACTTTACTGTTAGACACTGATTCGGATTCTACGCTGGACTCGTGTTCAACATGAACGATAGCGTCATATCTGGTTCTTCCATGTTGACTTTTATTGATTAGCTGGTGTCTTCTGTCCTCCACACTGAGGAAGAGGACTGGGGGAAGACCTGGAATTTGACCAAAAATCAGCTGAGGCCATAAAATATTCATTCAACTGAAGGTTTGAGTCCATTTAAGAGAAGGATCCTCCTCCAATAAAAACAATCATTTAGAACATTAATGAAGAATCTTTTATTGTTGACAATCACCAATGTACATGTTTATGATCATTCAATGGGTCAAACAGAGAGGAGCAGGTGGAGGAGGAGAAAAGAGATGAGATCAGAGGGAAGAGGAGGGCAGAGGAGCACAGTAGAGGAGAAATGAGGGGAGAGTGTAGAGAGGGTTAGGGATGATGGAGAGAAGAGTCGCGTCAGGAAGGGGAGGGTCTCAGTATTTGGGTCTTTTTACGTCCACTCTGAAAACAGAAAAGCACAGGATAGTTGACAAAGATTTACAGTGATTCTGATTGGCCGAGAACACAACGATGTCAAACACTCACCCATCTGCCTCCATCTTCTTTCTCTTCTCAATGATCTGGATGTACACACACACACACACACACACACACACACACACACACACACACACACACACACACACACACACACACACACACACACACACACACACACACACACAGATGTCAGATTTGAAGGTGTGTGTGTGTAAGATGACCTCAAGAGTCAGGGTTCTCCTCACCGCACTGATCTTCTTCCACTGTCGGTCCAGTTCTGCTTTCTCATTGGTCTCTTTAAACCGGCGAGTTTTCCGACCTTCAGACATTTTGATCCCATACTGGAAGGCTGCCCTGCACGGTTAGGAGTCAAGCTTAGGACCAAGAACTGGTTCACATGATTCTGTCAGGATTAATCAGACTCGGTTACTGACTTGGGCAGGGCCTCCTTGTTGTTCATGTAGTCGGAGTACTCCTCCTGGGTGTCAAAGTCCCAGCGTCCCAGAGGACCTTTCTTATTTCCCTGAAACAAACACACAAGCAGTGACATCACTTCCTGTGAACACACCCTTACCACCCCCACCAGACTCTAATGTCTGACCTGGTCCATCTTACTGTAGTCCACCTCCTCATCACTGTCCACCGCCAGGTCGTCCATCCTGTCTCACACACACACACACTCACACTCAGTGTTCTTCAGTGTTTCCACAGTGTGTGCGTGTGTGTGTGTGTGTCTTACGTGGCAGGGTAACACTCTGCATATGAGTTTGATCCTCCAAAGAAATCTCCCAACTGTTCTTTACCGTCTCGTCTCTGAGACGCAGTGGACATGAAGTCAAGGAAAATTCATTCTAGACCCCGCCTCCCTGCCACCCCCCCTCAGACTGTGAACAGGATATGGTTGTTGAGCATCACCCGTCCACTGACTTCCTGCTGCTCCAAACTTCTCGTTGATCATTTTGATCTGATCTCGAACTGATCCAGGACCTGATTGACATTAGCGGTGACATCAGCAGTGACATCATCAACATCACATGAGTTTCTTGACTTGTCCCCTCACCTGTATCCACGTCCAGCCCCGGGAGCTCATCTCCACGAGGTTTCTCAAAGTAGCTGCTCCTCCTGGCCTTCACCTCCTCCTCCCTGTCTCGATGCCTCTCCTTGTCCTTGGGAGGTTTGGAGGACGTGGTGTTGGACGGGATGTAGTCACCGATGTCATCGAAGATGCTGACACACGGACAAGGCCAGTGTTATTGTCACTGAGCAGGGAGCACATAGGAGGACAAAGTAGGAAAGGAGAAAGGAGGTGGTGACAGAGGAGCGGGCGTACTGACCTAATATCAGCCTCAGGAGCTCGCTTATCATCCAGTTTCCCTTAAACACAGATACACAGTTAGACTTGTGACACATGCAGACGGCCGACAGACAGATAGAAAGAGAGAGACAACAGACAGGTCCCACCAGACCTCTGTCCTTCTTCTTGATCTTCTTGTGCCGTGTCCCCTGTCTGAGGTAGGACAGGATCTGAGTCAGTTTGGAGATGACGATGTCATTGGTGGTCAAAGTGGTCTGAGCCTGAGACACAAACACACACACACAGTTAGCAGGGCTGACTCTGTGGACCTGCAGTGTTACTGGTCTGAGGACGGACCACAGGGGACGCTCACACCTCCATACTAGGACAGTCAGCTTTGCTGCGGATCAGCGTGGTGGGGATGTCGGTGTCCGTGAACTCGTCGTCCAGGTCGACCACATAAGCCATCCTACCAGGCAGGAAGAGCTCATTCCTCTCAGCCAGGCCAGACCTGAAGACCACGCGGTAGATGTTCCTGCCTGCAGACACACCCACAGACATGACATCATGATCATCATCGACGTCGTCGTCATCATCAAGCGTCTTCTTCAGTGGCCTCACCAAGACGAGTCTTGAACTCCATCTTCTCCTCTGGTTCAATGTCCTTCCTGCCACAACACAAAGGGTTTTGTCATGTGAGCAGTGGTGAAGTCACACAATACAAACTCACTGAGGACCAGTCTGAAGAAGGTCAACACACAAGTCTTACTTGGCTTCTTTCTGGACCTTCTCAATCAGATCTTCTTCCTCCTTCTCTTTGCTAGTGATCTCGGCTCTCACCTGGAACTCAGACGTCAAAGTTACTAATGACATCATCACCATCATTGTCATTGCGACAACGACCAGCGACTGACCTTCTGAAGCAAAGCAAAATCGAGCCCTTTCACCAAGTGAGTGTGTTCCATGTCACCACCCAAGAACTTTGACTCCTGGATCAACTGTCGCCGCTTCTCAGCAGCAGACTTGTCACTGGATACAACAGGAGTTTTTCCACAGTCAGCATCACTGGAAACTAGATTTGTCCACCAACATCAGCACCAGTGGCACTCACGCCTCAGCAGTGGGTCCCACAGCACGGTAGTTGGCCGTGGTACTGATGAGCTCCGTCTCCTCGTAGTCCTTATTGACTCCATCTCGTCGCTCTCGTGCTCTGTCTCTGTACTTCTCAGCCAACTCTCTCTCTCGCTCCATTTCCTGTTGACGTAACTTCGCATAGTAGCTGTGGAGGAAAAGGATCAGGACGATCAGTGCAGATGGTCTGGACTTTTGTCAACCAAGAGCTGTGGTGTCATCAGCTGGTGATGGAAAATAACAATTTCTCGCCTCTTCTTCTTCCTCCGTCGTGCAGCAGGGTCCTCATCTTCGTTGTAGTCCCTTGGCATCCTTGGGAAGCAACACAGATGACGGTCATAAGTCATACTTGGATCATCTCAACATACCTTTCTGACAGCAGCACCACTGCCCACCACCTTCATCACCACAATAACCAATCAGATTCAGCTGACTAATAGTTACTCACTCATGGTGTCTGGATTTAGATGGTGGGGCTGAAGAGGGCGTGGCCCGTGGGGTCATAAGTAACTTTCTGAAGTCATCATTGGTCAGTTTGGACCTGGAGAGAGAGAGAGAGAAAGGATATTACAGCACATCAAACCCATCACAAGGAATTTATAGCTCATACTATAGTATAAGTATGGATTCACCAAGTCATCATAAAGGAATTGATAAAGTTTTACACAACTGTCTGATGCAGTTCTCATGGCGAGAACACAGAACATGTGAGATGACATAGCGACCATGTCACAGACTAAGACTTTATTTGTGATTGATTTAAAATGATGAATTACACTTATATACTATAGTATTATTATGAAATCATAAAAAGTTTTATTGAAACCAGAGTGTACAGTAGTGTGGATGAAGTCAGGTAAGTTCATTAAATTATTTTCTTTAACTATTATCTCACAGAAAGAAAAGAAATAAAGAAAACTTATAAACTCCTAGAGAATAACCTTGAAGGTTCTATAGCTATAAAGAAGAGAAAAAAGCCTCTCTGTCCCACTGTGGTCCAGTGTGAAGTGGATCACAATGACCAGGAGGTTACTGTGGGCCATGGAGACACACACACGCACGCACGCACGCACGCACACACACTCGGACTCACTGTGCAGCAGCTCGATGATCGTCCACATCATGGCCTTCTGGAGCCAGAGGGTTGGAGTAGGATTCCGCTGTTGGACGAAGGGTGGTCAAAAACAATGGCGACGGACAAGGAGAAACAGCCATGTTACAGCGGACACACACAGAGTTGGTCAGTGAACACAATGCTCGGTGTTGATAAACAGTCGGTGGTTCCACACTTACTCTCGGGCATCGCTGCAGCAGCGCTTCGAGCTTGAATCCCCGGAGAAAAGACGTCGAATCGAGTCACCAACACCAATGTTTGGCTAACAACAGCTAGCAGCGTTCAAACTTTTTGCCGCTACTGCCACCTACAGAACTTACTGGGAACTAACTATCAGATAGTTTAAAAATCGATCTAATCGCATTTGTTCGAGTCAAAGAGAAGACACAATACATATGTTGTTTGCCGTAACCTCTGTCGTCGCGCGGCAGATGTACGTCACTTCCCGTTAACTAGACTTAACTTTGACCATTAGCGCCATTTAGTGGATCCTCTATGCATCTGCAACTTCCCGCAGGGGTCCAAGGACCAGATGGAGAACGGGGAAAGCAACAAATCGATGCTCGCCACTTTATAGTGTGTTTATCCTATATTGTGCCCTGGTTGGGTAAACGAGTCGTCTTCACCGTTTTCACAAACTCTTTACCGTAAATCTAAACAGACACCAGCGTTCTTCAACCCTCTGTCCCCAGTGGTATTACATACACTGTCCTGCAGGTGGAGCAGCTACATCAACTAAGGCTTCTTGACAGTTGAACTAAGGACTCAATGAAAGCTTCCAACAACCACGAGCTCAAAGAAGAAAGTGCTGAGAGAATAATAAAGCACACAGAGGTCCTTTATGATCACAGCTCCTACTCCTGCTATAAACAAACATGACCATTGAAAAGACACTCTTTCTGAACAAGATTGATTTTATTCACAACAACAGAGACTGAAGTGCCCTCTAGTGCAGGCAGTCAGGGGGTAGGAGACCATGGGTCAGGGTTTTGACTGGACCAGTGTATGCAGAGCTTCAGCCACCTGGTCAGTGGACATGTTCTCCAAAGATACACTGCTTTCTTTACCAAAGTCTGTAAAGAAAAAAAAAACACAACATTTAATCAACACCATAGCACAGACCAACTTATCATGTGATGACACCTGCTGCTCCATTTGGACTAAAGCAACAAATTGGTTTGGTTCAATGGGCGGAGCTTTTAAAAGACTCGCTGGTTTCAGTTTTTTTTTTAAATGAATGGAACAGCGCGATGTGTTGTCTGTCTGGTCAATACTGATTGGATTGATTTGATCAGTGTTCCTATTGATCTGCAATGGAACCAAACGTGAAGAGATCTGAAGTCTGGAAGCATTTTGAAATGGGGCCAAACAAAGTTATTTTTTTACAAACTGTTATTTCTCATCTGTTATTCTTCCAGTAATTGATAAACCACACACACTTCGTTATTTATAGTTCGCACGTAAATTGTTTGGCTTTTCTCCCTGAATCTCACCTCGATAATAATCATAATAATAATAATAACACGTCATCAATGATGAGACATGACAAGACTGAGCCAAAGAGATGATAGTGCTGCTGTGGTGGCATAGTACCTATTCATACAACATATGGAACAAAAGGCAACCATAAAGCTATAAATGTCAGCATGACATCGGAAGAAGTATTCTTTGGCCCAGAGAAAATGTCGCTGATATTTGTCTATCACTGCCACCAACAGCTTGAACATTTTGGGTAGGTTTGAATCCCGGCCAGGGAAGTTGATTGAGAGCTGGTACATCTGCTTCGTCCATCAACCTTTCGCATGGCTGCAGTACAACCAATGTGTCAGCAGATGACCCCCGCGTTCTTAATAAATGAAGGGCACAACCACAAGGCCTAGTGGTTAAGGAAGCGGACTTGGGTCCGCAAGGTCCCCGATTCGCATTCCCCTACCGCCAAGTTACCTCTGAGATGGCCTGAGCATGGTATCGCCCCTACGCACTGCTCCCCGGGCGCTCATTATCTGCCCACTGCTCACTTTGATGATGGGTTAAATGCACAGGCCAAATTTCATTGTGCGCTTTTTTTAATGAAGCTTCGAGTAGTGAACTGATTTTCGACGCAATGGTCAAAAATGGTTCAATGCCCCATGGCGCTTCATTCGGACATCACTAGATTCAAGGGTGATCATCCCACTGAGGTGGACAGTCACTCCAATGACATCCATCTCTGCATCTAAGCCATCACCACAGTGGCCAAGTGTGGGCAGCTTTGAGCACCCAGTGGAGCAGTGTGTGGGGTCAGTGTCATGCTCAGTGGACCTCAGTGGTAACGTGAAATGAGAAGCATTCCCTTCACCACTTAAGCCACCACTTCCCCAGGAAGAAATGTCTGAGCATTTAGGAGTAATGAAGAGGCTGAGAAGTGTGTAGTAAGGTCTTACTTCATACTGGACACTGAGCCCAGAATTGTCTTTTGTCCCGGTGACGTCTCATGAACTTACCGTGTCTCGCCCATAGACGGGCCTGAACACCAGAACATTCCCGGATAAGGATGGGGAAGTCAGGGTTGGCCTTTTTCAGAGGGACGTAGTGATGCTCCACGAAGTCTCTGTGACGTCATCCGGCAGCGCCAATGTCCCAACACACAAAGTTACATATTTAATTTAACACATGACACATCACAGTGATCCGTCTGTGTCAGTCATCTGAGCATCAGAATAAAAAAGACGAAGAGAAACACGTTGACATCATAACCGACTAAGGTTGGTCGGTTGGCACCTGCAGGCTGACGTCACTACTACTACTAATAATAATAATAATAATAAATGGCAAAGCCAACGTAAGAGTTTCTACTTTTAATATCTAGAGGTGAAACTTCTTTGTTTGCTCAAGAACACATAAGGACATCTGCTGTTGTTAGGACGAGCTTCCATTTCAGGTGCAGTTAGCACCACAGAGGTCGCGTTCACTGACTGAAACACATACAGTGATCAGACTTCAACACTCGAACTCGACCTCTCCGTGCGTCTCAGTGACTCACCTGGCCCCCCTGCTGCCCGCGGACGCCTGGCACAGGTGGATACGGACCTCCCGCAAGCTTTTACTCAAGCTCGAGCCCAGAGTACGAACCACGGCGGCCGCCATCTTGGATCTCACCGTCGCTTCTGCTGACGTCAAGGTCAGGAGGGAAGAAGGGATTTATCGCCCTGGATTTGGTTTCACAGGCATCGAAGAGGTGTTGCTTTCTAGTTAAGCCGTCAGTTGAACTGCTATGCGACCTGATATCAGATGCTTACTCAGCCACGGCGGCGTGTTAACTCAATAAAAAGTTTTTTATTTTTTTATTTTGACATTTCAGGGGTTCTGATTGGAAGAAAAAAAGAAACATTGTTCACGTAAATCATAAGGAGCCAAAGTCTTCAGGGTCCCTGGTTTTATTGAAATCATGTTGTTCCTGCTTACTTATCTCACTGGGGTTTTGTCAATGAAGATGCAGAACTTCTACCCAACAAACAACAACAAAATCTCTGGGAAAATAAATCATAGCAGACTACGTAAATATGCCACACAGAACTTTTGAATAAGTGATGTAAAGAAGTTCAGCAGAAGATCTGAGTCTGACTCTAGATGATTCTTTATTGGCCAACACAGACAGAGCATGTGTGCTCTGTTTCTAGAATTGTCCTCAGTCTCTTGATTTTTACACATAATTAGTTGCACAACATGAAAAGTAAAACCTGGCACTGGAATTTAAACATGTCTTTCAGCAGTTGCTTTGTTTGGCAATTATTCCTCCTTTTTGAGACTAACTCTCATTAAAAGGTTCTGCCTTCGTTTCTCATTTAAAAGTTGCTGAATTCGTTTGTTCTGTGTCCGTTCCCTGAAGGGCGGCATCTGTGGAACAAAGTAATTCTGGCGCCTTTTACTTACGTCCCTGTCTTCTTCCACCACCTGGTACGACCCCTCATCCACCGAGTTGTTCTCTGTCCTGGTGTGTCTGATGAAGGAGAATGAAGACACGGTCGACCCTTCCTCTGTAGGACTCACCTCTATCTTCCCCCCTAACATGGTGGAGTTGATGACTTCTTCAGGCCTGGCTGATGCCGTGGGGATGGCAGTGGAATCTGTAGCAGCAGAGTTTGGAGTTGAGCCTGACGGTTTCAGATGAGGTATATGTACGGTGGCCAAGAAATAAGGCTCAGGAGGAGAAGTTGGAGGTTCAGAAGAAGACAATGCTGTTGGTCCAAGCTCCAGAGATTCAATTGGAACCACAGTATCCTCATAAGACGAGTACCCGTCGTAATCCTCATACTCCACATACTCAAAATCAGAGCTGTTTCTGCTTGTTGGGGTGGAAGTTCCAGTAATGCTGGGCCCGGCACTGGTGGTTTCACTGATGACCCGGCTGCTGTCAGTCTGGGTGTGTGTCGTCTCTGAGTCTGTACTCCAGGTGCTGGAACAAATGGATTTGGAGAAATTCTGTTCAAACATTCTTAGGGACTGAGTTCCTCACAACAACCCAATATGATCAGATTTCTGTGTTAGTCAAACACTAACTACCAAGACCAGTGTGTCATCTTTTTTTTTTTTTTCCTACTTCTACCTACACATTGACCTGCTTCACTTTATGAGAACTGACATTGAGCCAATTCTGACCTGCTGTTGGTGGGTGGAGCTGAACTTGTGCCGTTCATGATTTCTCTGCTGCAGGACTGGCAGCACATTTGTCGGTAATCTGGATTGGAGCAGTACCGATGTAATGACTCCATCCGACAAAACATGGATCTGTCGCCACGGCAACGTTGCTCTAAAGAAGAGGCAAGGCAAATATGTTTATGGTCATGATGCCAGAGCCTCTGCTGTGTAAATAGTCAGATCATGGATCAGGGGTTTTTACTGGAAGAGATCTTGGCGGGGAACGTTGGGTTGGACCTCGACAGCCACTGGATGTTAGAGTTCTTCTGGTCACCTGTAGGGGGCAGACAAAGCCAGATCAGAGCACGTGTAGTGGTCCACCAACTGTTAACTGAAACTACAAAACCCTAATCAGATTTGTCAGTGCTGACCATTACAAGGTGGAGCTTGGCAGCTGCGTGTTGTGATTGGTTGAGCCTCTGTGCAGTTTTCTGTTGAGGCGTCAGGACTGGCACACGCAACCTGACGCTCCTGGGTTCCATTTCCGCATGAGACGGAACACTGTGAAGAAAAAAATCACCGATCATCTGTGGGTTTACATCCAGTTAGAGCAGTGTAACTCCTCCTTTGGCTTTGTACCGGTGTCCAGGGCCCAGTTCTCCAGGAGGCCGGACATGGAACACGGTTGCATTCTCGTTTTCCTTCTGGTCGAGCGTCTCGGCAGTGTTTGCTGTTCACTAAATGCTGCTGCCCCCTGCTGGACCCACGTGGCTTATGCAAATGGGACCTAGCGGAGTCCTCCTGGCAGCTCACCCATCGACGCTGCCACCCACTCTGACCACAGGAGGCGCTGCAGTGCTCCCACGTCCCTGTCACCCAGCTGCAGCAGAACACACATCAACCATGTGGGGCGTTCTAGTTGCGTCTGCACAGCTCCACGACTAGCTGAAGACTGAACCATGGTTACCATGGTTACAAAGGGGGCGTTACCGTGGCGTGCTGCAGGTGTCAGTGTTGCAGCTCCTGCTGATCGCCCGAGGTTTCTTTACGTTGGAGCAGAATGACCCGTGAACCATTTTCCAATCAGCTTTCCTCCTGCAGCCAAACCTGGTGTACTGTTTGCCTGGATCACAGAGGTCATAGGGATGAGGACACAGATCTGACCTGTGCAAGTTATGGTGAGTTCAACCTGAAGATCTAATCCATGCTAAATTCCACTGAAGAACAACCTAAACATTGACTTAATGCAGAGGTTTGGACCAAATGAACCTGAAGTCTAAAGAGTCAGACCACTTCATCACAATGTTCAGTCACACCCTTGGTCATTTGTCTTTTGTATGAAATACCCCCTGGCTCAACGGGTTGTACCTCCTCCACAGGGTTTGGAACACCGGGACCACCTCTTCAAAGCCCACTCATAGAAGACAGAGTCTTCCTGCAGGAGGTTGGACTCCAGTGATGAGCGCAGTCTTTCCTGGATGACGTACTTGTATGAGACCGTCACCTTGACGTCTCCATGGGAATGGACCTGGGACACAAACAGTTCAATCCGGACTGAGGACATGTTAGTGGGACATACCACCCATCTTATATCTAAGTCCATCGTATATGGGGACATAAGATGGACTAACCATGAGCAGAACACGATATTTTAGTGGCCCTGATGTCTGCAGAAACTCCTGCTCTTCTCTGTTAATGTAATCCCAGGCCACGCCCTTCTCGATCACTACTCTGGATTGAGGGATTTCATGGTGGTCGTTAAGAAAGAGGTGGCCTGTCTCCAGGTTCTTCAACGCTGTAGCAAAGACAGAAAACATGATTTGAGGACATTTCCCAGCATGAAGATGGACAACAATGTCTCCTATGGTGTCAGTACCGAGGATGTGAGGCGTTCCCTTAAACTCCTGCACCAGCAGGTGGCGGGCTCCTTTTGGAATCTCCAGGATCTTCAGGTACCCTGGAATGTAACAACTATGGAGATTGAAAATAAAGTTCTACAGAAATATGTTTAGAAAAGCAAACAGTGTCTAAGCAGAGATCTAGATCAGAAGACATTTAGTGTCCACACCTGACTTCTTTGTGCTACGGGTAAAGTTTCCTTTGACAACTCTGCAGGTGGCGTTGTCTCCTCCGCAGACCCCACAGCGATCCTCCTGACGGTCCGAGGCAATTTGACCATCACAACCCACATGCTGTAGAAGCAGAGGAGGAGCAGAGGAGATGCAGGTGAGTGCAGAGAGCAGGAGCAGGGCTTAGCCAATCAAATTACCACAGTTATAGGGTAAAAGTAAAGACCTCACACTCTCCTCTCACGCACACACTGTGGGCGTCTCCGTAGGAACAGGCCGTCCCATCATGCACCATGATGTTCATGGAAACCACTGCTCCTGTTTCCTTTGACTGGCAGTGAAGACGGCAGCGAAGATCCACTGGAGACAAAGGCAGTCACATGACCTGTGGCAGACTCACATGATGGTCACATGGTCAAACCATTCGCATGCCTGTTGTGTGTGTGTTTACAATCTGGATGTTCAAAGGGCAGCCAGTGATGTTTGGTTCCTTTATGTTCAAAAATGGGGTTCCAGACTCTACACTGTTCCTCCCTGAGACACAGAAGCAGAACCAGAACTCAGCTGAGATCAGAAGGAAAACTTAGTGGGAGCTGAGGTGGAGATCCTAGCAGAACCCAACCTGACCTGAAGTCCGTCAGTGGTGGACACTCATCCTGGTTGCATAGCTCAAACTCGAAGCTGTTTCCGACGCAAGAGCGCCCTCCGTTGGCTGGACTGAGAGCAATGACACATTTGCACATGTGATTGCTGTTTTAGGTGCGTGGCATCATCACCATGTAGAGTTCTTAGACTCACGCTGGATTATCACAGCGACGAATCCGGAACCTGACCCCGCCCCCGCAGGTCCTGGAGCAAGCACCATAGGAACTCCAGCTACCCCAGCCACCATCTTGTTTCAGGAGGTTGGGGGTCAGCCTCAGGCAGAAGCCCCTGTAACAGTGCTTCACCCAGAGACAGGCGATGTCATGTACAGAAGGACGAAGAAGAATCTTAGCATGTAAACAGGTGAAGCCTCACCTTCCCTGGTCCACACTTGGTCCCGTCCAGTGGAGGACCTTTCTTGGTTTTACAGTAGAACGGGTTGTTGTAATCACTGCACCACAGCTGCTTACAAGGCTCCAGATTTGGGTACTAAGAGAGGGCGGGGGTGGGGGGAGGGGGTGCAGAGGAGCATGGGGGAGGGTGGGGGCACAGAAGGGGCTCACTCAGGGTTCCACTCTTTTCATCTCCCAGTTTTGTTAGTGATGTTGAACGATGACGTTGGTTTGATAAACACAAGTTGAAGGAAGTTATTTACTTATTGACTGTGACACACACACACACACACACACTCAGACGTACTGCTGTGCACAGACTGTATCCTGGTCCAAAGTCAAACACACACTGTTGGTCCATGGAGTACTGGAAACCCGGCAGAGGGGGCTGGGCGGGCCAGTCGTGGTGGAAGGGGTCGTCCCGGAGACAGTCGTATGAACTGACGACCAAGGTCAGGCCCGTGAGTACAGGAGGACAGCTGTTGACCCAAATACCTCAATACAGTACCATCAAGTACTCACTCCAGGTACTGGTGCAGTTCCCTCCAGCTGCATCTGGACCAGTGGTACCGATGAAATGTGGCCTGCACCTGAGGAGACATGATGCTTCCTAGAGACACATCATCTTCACAGCTGTTGGCTTCACCGTCGTGCTGCATCCCCAGGCTGAGAGACAGAGATGGGTGAGGACAGACGGGTGAGGACAGGACTGGTTACTATCTTTGACTCTTTCATTATAACAGTGACTAGGAACAAAGTGGAATTCTGTCCCGCAGTCAGTGTCTCTGTCTCCTCCTGGACTACATCAGGGAAGTCAGCTGCTCCTACTGGATGGACCACCTGGAGGTGGAGCTCCTCTACTGGAGTAGTGGGATTTGGGTGAAGGCCATGGAGACTTGTGCCTCCCACCACGACCTGGTATCAGGAACTAATGGATAAGTGGGTGAAGATAGATGGATGGATGGATGTATGGTGATTAGATGTGTGGATGGACAGAGGGACCAGGAACAAATTTAGAAAAAAATTGGGTCAAAAGTTCTAACCCTAATGTTTGGGGGGTGGGGCAGGAGGATCACATTGACCTTCCTTAGTACCTGGAAGAACTCCAACACAGGTCCAATGGAAACTGTCACACTGTGGTCCAAAACACTGCACACAATGGAATGTGTCCTCTGTGTTTGACCAAGGTGAGGAGGACAGCTCTGGGAGCTCTTGGAGCAACAGTGAGTGGGAACGCTATCGTGCTTAGTGGACTTTGCAGCTGGTTCATTTGACCCTAACCTTCTGGACTAGAGTTTAATATTCTTCCCGAAAATGACAAAAATCAAATCCCGGGATTTATTATTTTTTTACTACTGTACCCTGTGTATAGGTCTTATTTAAATATCATTCAAATATTCGTGCCAACCTGCATGAAATTATTGCTATTTTAGGCTACAATTAGTGATGCAGAACAATAGGTTTCATCTCCACAGCACCTGTCAAGGCTCAGCCACTTGCGCTGTCACGGGCGACATCTGCTGCGTTAATATGACAGGTTTGTTTGTAAATCATCTTTAGAAAAACTGGCCAATCGTTATAGCCCAAATAATATTTTTACAGCCAAATGTGTTAAAGCAAACTATTTCATGATCATTTCTTAATACATTAGGCATGCATGCTAAAACTAACTTCATTATTGTAGGCCGAAGCAAAATAGAAAAAAAAACACTCGGATGCTCCCTCGCTCACGCCCTCCTCGGGGAAGCGGCGGGGGAAAAGACCCTTTACCGTCCGCATTGGTGTATGACAACAAATAGACACACGTCACTTGTTTTCCTCCCAATTTTCGCCCGATTCCCGTCTTCACTTTTCCTGATTCCCAGAAAATGGTTGTGATCACATCCCGGGGACCCGGGATTCCCAGGATTAAACCCTATTCTGGACCCACTAAGCCACCACTGCTTCCAAAATCCCACCTGGTGCTGGTCAAGCACTCCTGTCATCAAATAATTGTCAATTAGTCATGATGATACTAGTGTCCAGCACTTGTATGGCTGGACCGGGCCCTGAGGTGACCAGAACCAGAGTGAACTTGACATAGTGCTTTTGTGCCTCACACGTGTCCTGTCTCATGTGCTGCTACAAAAGCTGAAGAAAATCCATCCTCCAGGACCAGGACGCAGCTTCGGTGCAATTGACACATGCCAGTGACCGGCGCATAACCTGTGGACACACAAGCGTCAGGTCGGGTTAGTGACCACTCACTTGCAGACCCGGTTAGCATCAGCGGTGGTACCTTGCATGCCCGACGGTCCGAACTCCTGCCTGGTCAGATAAATGGTGTGGTCGTGCTGCTCGGCGTGACTCTGCTCTCTGTGCTGGAGATAAGACCAACCGCAGACCTTCTCCAGACTCTTCTGAGGATCTCCAGCCGAGATCAAGTCCAGGGACTGGACAGAAAAACCATTAGATCGGACACTGTGACTGACACTGGTCAGTCGTCACCATGACTACCTTTGATGCTGACAACATGACGATCTGAACCAAAACGATGTTGATGTTGGTCCCCAGAGAATGATCCTGGTAGATCTCATTAACCTGGCACACAGACAGCTGAGTCAAGAGCTTTTGACAGAAAACTTTGTCAAGACAAAACAAGAAGATCAGGGGACGCCTACAATGTTCATGAAGGTCAGGAGGAACTTCTGAATGTGTTCTCGGCCGTGGAACAGCAGAACTGAATAATCCACAGCTAACAGAACCTGCACAAGAGTGAAGAGAGAGAATCACCATCATCATCACCATCATCATCCCCCTCTTCATCGTCATCACCTCGATGTTGAAGAGCTCTGCCTCCTGGATGTATCTCCTCCTCCTTGGTACGACGCTCTCTCTCCACCACGACAGACTCTCTGACAGAGGAGCTACAGAGACAAGGTTAGATTTTAGAAAACTGAGCTGAGTGACATCAGCTGACCACGGTATAACAACAACAATGGTCACATGACCACAGTCTGTGTGGTGGTGGTTCATGTGGAGAACCAACAAGTCAGGAACTGAACTATCTGTCAACTTTGAGACCACGCCCGAAAACCTCCAAGAATCTGACACCCGACACCGCCACGTCGCAGCTGGAGTGTGTGTGTGTGTGTGTGTGTGTGTGTGTGTGTGTGTGTGTGTGTGTGTGTGCTGGAGCCAAATCATTGTTTTGACTCAGATTTTTTCCATTTTGTAAAAACCACTTGATCGAAACGACGACAAACTCTGCTCTTTGGAAAATGTTTTTTGTCTCTCTCTCTCTCTCTTCGCCTCTCTCTCTCTCACACACACGCACACACACACACACACACACACCATCAGGCACAGGACTGGCGTAATTATTACACTGGAATATGATTAGATTAGGATATAACAGTTTATATATGGATTATATTTGGAGTCGGGGGTTAAGAGTTAGATGACAGCCCCACAGGAGGGGGTCCAGGGACGGGGTCCTACCTGAGAGGAAGTCGTCCACCGTGGTCTGATTGCCAGCCGTTTTTGTCCTTACAGCGGAGGCACGGTAAACCACATGAGGGCGCCCTGCTGTTTCTTCCTCCATTACTCCTCCTCCCTCTGCCCTCTGACCTCTTAGTGGTTGAATGAAAAACTCCTCGTCGGACGTTTGAATGATTCCAGCCTAAAAATTCCATCCCAAGAAAGAACACTGTAATCCAGGAGATTATGGTCATCAACCAGACCACCCCCAACAGGCTTCACTATTAACCAATGTAACAACAGACTCATCAGGCTGATTATCTCTGTCATAACACACACTGTTAATCTCTCATCCAACAGCCATAATCTCCACTCTATGATGTCTAATCTGAACCAGAGTGTTTAAGTCGAGAGTTTGAGTCTAGTGGAAAAGTATTTTTCCAGATGTTTCTACATCTGGAAAGAATCACAGCAGTTTAAGGTCTGAGGTTCAACAGCCTGGATGAATCCAACCTCTTAATCCTAATCTGCCTCTTCTACTCTTCTCATTCTGCTTCAATTCGGCCTTCATCATTTTATGTTTCTTTTGGTTTTTGTGTCTTTGTGTCTTGAGTCTCTACTCAGTTCCTCCGACTAGAAGCAGGCAGAGAGACCCTATCTCCTCGGTCCTCCTGTTAACATACAGTACAGTATACGGCTCTTCATGGTCTGGAACCCTCCCATGCATTGGAACTGATGAAACCCTATCAACCCTCTAGAACTTCTAGGTTCCTTAGATCCAGGCCTTCTTGTGGTTCCACTCATTTCTAAATCTGGATTTCTATCTAGGAGGCAGACACAATCTGTGCTCTCAAGTCCAGACCTAAGACCTTCATCTTTGACGTCTTCCATACAGGTCCAGGTGGGTCCTTATGGTACTCGATAGGGACCTAGGGTGCTTTTGTCCATCGAGTCTTCTCTTGCTGTCCCCTCTCTCTCTCTCTTTTATTCCTTTTTTCCTAACTTATTTTCTAAAGACTAACGCATTCAACTGCAGACATCATGTCCCCCGGAGTCTCCACAAAATCTCCACTGAGCCTCCACTGAGTCACCATTGAGTCTCAGCTAAGTCTCCACTGAGTCTCCACTGAATCTCTGCTAAGTTTCCACTTAGTCTCCACTGCGTCTCCACTCAGTCCCCACTAAATCTCCACTGAGTCTCCACTCAGTCTCCATTGAGTCTCCACTAAGTCTCCACTGAGTTTCCACTCAGTCTCCACTGCGTCTTCACTCAGTCTCCACTGAGCCTCCACTGAGTCACCACTGAGTCTCCACTTTGTCTCCACTGCGTCTCCATTCAGTCTCCATTGAGTCTCCACTTAGTCTTTGCTGAGTCTTCACTAAGTCTCCACTGAGTCTCCACTTAGTCTCCATTGAGTCTCCACTGCGTCTCCACTCAGTCTCCATTGAGTCTCCACTGTCATTTCAGACACACACAGATAGGTTGTGTGTGTGTGTGTGTGTGTGTGTATACCAGTCCATCACAGGTGCTGACGGCCACACTGGTCTCCTCCATGTCAGCCACATCTCCGATGTATAAGCAGTCCTTGTCTCTGATTGGCTCCGAGTGAACTTGTCCCGACTCCTCCCATTCCATGCTAGCAGTCGGTGCCACCAGACGAGAGTTTTGACGCAGCTGAAGGCGGAGCATCTGACCAAACACCGTGATGTTGTAGTAGAGCCCGCCTCCTGTGTTTCCTCTTCTCTGATTGGATGGTAGCACGTTGTGTGTCTGGCGTTTATCTCTGACACTGTTAATGGGTGTTTGCCACTTCCTGGGCTGCTGCAGGTGAGAGAGGTGCATCGTGGGCAAGACACGCCCCTTTGAGTCTGTTCTGATAGGCTGAACAATCTCAAAGTCTGTGAGAAGCTGATGAAGGGAACCTGAACACACAGGAAGTGATGTCGGGGGACAACAGTGTGATTAACAGCTGATGGTCTGATCTTTATCACAGACGTTTATTTCTTCACACATTGAAATTATCAACAGTTCAAAATACTCTGTGGTACTAATTATCAAGTACTATTAAGAATTAAGTAGCGTGAATACATCAGTGTAAACCTGTCCACTTTAAAGTACTGACAGCACTCTAGTACCAACAAGGTTAAAGGCTTAAAGTTGAAAACTGGACACTGAGTTCTTTGGAAAACATTTCACCTCTCAGTACCAGCAGTTCCTTGGTACCGTCAGTTGGTCAGTACTCCCTGGTACTCACCTCCATCATCACTGATGTGAATTGTGTGAAAACAGTTGATCTGGAACAAAAGGAGGAGAAGAATCAGTACTAGTCCATGTTGATGGTCCTCCATCCTGAGACAGTCAGAACAGACAGAGCTGAAGAGACACAGACAGTCAGGACAGATACAGTGACTCAGAGACAAAGACTCCACCTCATCTGATCTCCTCCTACTCTCTCTCTCTCTCTCTCTTTCTCTCTCCCTCTCACACGCACACCCGTTTGAGGCTATATCCACTAGGTGGAGCTGTCGTACACGACATTGGCACTGGTTAAGTTCTGTTCAGCCATGTGGACCTCAGGACACTTCCCGTACTTCACACAAAAGGGAGTTTGACTCTGACTCTCTCACTCCCCCTGCTGGTTACAGGGTGGACACAGCATTGATCGGAGTCATCAGACTGCAGTCATTTCCGCTGTGCCATCGTCACCATGGCAACGGTGCAGGTCACAGCACACTTGTCTATCACAAAACAACACTACGACTTTAAGTCTTTAAAAGTCTTTATTTCCATGAACGCGATGGATCGAAAAGTTCAGTTGACACTCCAATAAAAGGACATCACAGCCACAGAGAAACAACCACGTTTACATCTTCTGTGCTCCTATTGCATTAAATCCAATCAACCATTGGACTCTGATGGAACTCATATTTACAGATACTCATGTTCCTGCAGGATCAGGCATTGACATCAGGGGGCGATACTTACAGACTGCAACTAATGATAGTGAGTGGCTGATGGTGAACACAGGGTCTTGGTGAGCTGTTTCTATCTGATGTGTGGGCGTTAAGGCACAGACACAATGACCATCTCTTCTCCCAGCACAGGAACACAGGAAGTGACATCACAATCGTTTGCTGGGCAGATTCAGGTGGGCGGAGCTTTTACTTTGGGTAGAAAAGGTAAAAAGAATCTAAAATGGGAAAATTCTGTAATAAATATTAGTGTAAAACACTTGTGGGTCATGTGACTTAATGATGACGTTATCATAAGTAAGTGTACTTCAACACCAAATACAAAAGACAAAATGTAAAAACAAAGGAGCGGAAAAAGGCAGAAGAGTTCCCTCTATGGGTGACCGTGGTGAAGTGCACGGCAGGAAGAAGGCAGTTCCTCAGTGGGTGTAAAAATCGTCTTCTCTGAAAAAATGTCTCTGTGTTGATGAGTTGGGTTTGAGTTTGTGTAAAAACAGCCACTGTCCTCACGTCCCATGGTGCTCCTCTCACAGAGGGCTCCTCTGCTGGACAAGTCAAGGACTACAATATTTTTTTTTCTCACTGGAGACACTGGCACAGTTCTCCCAAGCCCATCAGCAGCAGCTGAAGCCTCCACTGATCTCATCTCTGACCTGCTGGACCTGGACCTGGTTCTGTTTGTTCTCCTTCCTAGAGACAGATGTTGTTGCTGATCTGGCAGGTGGAACCGGTTCCAGCCTGGGACAGGAAGAGACGTCCGTTTGGACAAACACAGACCTCGTAGACGTTCTGCCTGCTCCCTGAGGACGCGGACGAAGACGATGCTTTTCCTTCAGGGAGACGCATGAGACGGATCCGACGAGCGTCCAGGGAGATCTGACAGGGACGGAGCAGAGAGGAGACAAGAGGTTTGAAACTGGTTTGAACAAGGTTCTTTCTGGGATCAGAGCAACCCCTGTTGTCAGAACATACGTATATTAACACAAGCATGTGCAGCAAGGATAAATGTGAATGGAACCGTCCCATTTGGGTCCTTGTTCAGTTTGGTCACTTCTTTCATTTATTCATTATGGAACTTCCACTGTGACTCAGAAATGTTGAAAAACTAATATTTTTTTACAGCCCACAGCAGGGAATGATAGGAAGACAGGAACATGATGGATAAACCTGGACCATGTCTGGACCAGAATGAAGACTTGACCTCAGTTGATTCTGTTTCCCTTCTCTCCTGATCTGTGAAACCTTGAATTTCGACCAAGCGGAGGTTCATATGATGAACTGATGAGAAAAGGAATCTGGAATCAAACCCACATCCGTGGGAAACACCAGAGCACCACGTCACACCAAATTCTAGAGTTAACTTCGGAATCAAAAGCACTGCTACTGAAGGTAGATGGTGCTGACAGTGTGGAGCAGCGGTGGAGACTGCTGCCCCAGGTCAAGTACAGAAATCCACACTGGAAAAAGTCACGAAAATTAAAATAAATACATTGAATGAGAATGTGTGGCCAAACTGCCCTGCATTTACGTGTGTGTATATATATATGCATATATATATAGTATATATGTATATATATATACTATATATACAGTATATATTAGCGATGTCCGATATAACATTCACTGATACTGATACCAACCAATATTGCCAAAATACTAAATTCTAAACTCTGTAAAATGTGTCTGATTTCTTTTGCTCTTCTCTGTTCTTTACTGTATTTAACTCTGAGTCTTTGAGACAGAGAGAGAGACGGAGAGAGAGAGAGAGACAGAGAGAGACAGAGAGACAGAGAGAGACAGAGAGAGAGACAGCTGCTGCCTCGTGATAAAGTGTTAAAATCTAACCCGCCACCCTCACAGGATCAGCTTCTTGTGGTCATTAAGAATTACAGTTTTCTATCCCCAAAAGTGGACATTTACTGTAGCATCGATCATTGCTGTTGTCCCTTTAAGATGACATCATTAATCACAAATGCCGGTCAAAGGGTCAGTTGTACTGACTCAGTTCCCCATGAGGAAGTCCAGCGTATTTGCCGAGACCACGGCTTTGCAGGATGGGATTTTTTGTATTGGTGAAAAGACTGATAGCGATATGGTCTGATATTAAAAATTATGCTGATAACGCCCCTATATATATATATATCTCGGTGGACCAATAGTGCAAATAGTAGGTCACACCTCTCCGTCCTTGGACTCCAGCCTCAGCTCATTCCTGCAGATGGCCTGGATGTCTCCAGCCTCGGCCAGGATCTGGACACCTTTAGGAGCCTCCATCAGCAGTGAACGAGTCGGAGACTCTAGCCTGAAAAAACAGGGAGTGGAGATGTGTCAGCAGAGGGCGCAGTTTCACAGCCCTTGCTAGATTGTGGTTAATCCTCTGTTCAGATGTACACAAACCTGCCACCAGAGGCAGCAGTGAATCGGCAGCTTCTGAGTTTCCTCAGTGTGGGCGTTGGCCTCATCAACCACTTGTTTAACTCACCTGAGCTCTTTGAATGGCTCCGCCCTCACATGTGGCGTCTCTACTGATTTAGTGAAAACGGCTCCTTCAGCTCCTGCTCCCAAGACACCACCCGAACACAGAGAGAAAGAGAGTGAGACAGGCAGAGAATGAAAGGTCACTCAGCTGTTCCCCCGACTGTTCCTCTGACTGTTGCCTATTATTCAGCATTCCTGCAGAAAGTAAAGTGGGAGGAGCAAAGGAACCACAGGGAATTCCAATGTGTTTCCAGGATGAGTTCTTTGATGGTGTGAAAATGTGTTCACATCTGATTAGAACTCGTGGAGAAAATCAAACCACAGCCATACAGAGAATTGAACATTGAACAGAAGGTTGTAGATTCAGATCAGTCAGTGCTGCTCCAGGATCAGTCACTCCAGTCCTCCTCCCCCTGATCCATGACAGGGACACGTGGGTCAAACACACACAGAAGCTCAAGTCCATTCACGACCAGGAAACAAGAAGCTCCGTCTTGACAATCAGCCCGTCACGTCCCAGACATGAACCTCGCTGTTGTAGCGCAGACAAACAACAGCGCCACCCAGAATTAATTCCTTTATCAGACTGTGACCAACCACCATGTCCACAGCCCAGTGGACCCGCAGACTGGTCTTCTGTTCTCCCAGCAACTGGCTGTCGTCACGGAAACACGTTACTGAGACATTTGTTTTAATTAACAACATTAAAGAGTGACTAAGGCCTGATGAGTTCTGACACTTTATCCACACAGATCACGTAAACGTTGTTAAAGTTCTCCCTGGTTTCCCCGTCGTCGCTCACATCTGATTATGGAGCAGAAAGTCATCAGGACCTTGATGAGGTTTGGGAATTGAGCAGCAGCAGAGACACGTTTGACTGCGGTTTGTCTTTCCTGTCGTTCATTACTGCAGCAAAAACCCTGCAGGAGAAGAAGTTTCCTTCACACCACGTTGGCTTTACTTCACAAACCAAACCTGATTTGATTCCATCCAGTGTCTGAGACCAGACTGAAAGACACCAGCAGTAGGAGATCAGTGAGGCTGAGTCACTAACCCGAAACCAACATCAATAATTCCACTGTAAAACAAAAGAATACCGTCTTAGCTGGTCCAAAAGAATGTCCATAAATAATAAAGAAGAAAACCACCTTAATGGTCCAAAAAGGACTCCTTGAGCAAAATACCACCTTAAGAGGTTAAAAATACATAAGAATCAAAAATCACAAAATATCCAGTTGACACACGGGTCGCCTGGTTCTAATCTGAGGACAGAGGAGCAGTCACCCATGGTCTGCACTCACCCATGACCTTCAGTCTGTCTGCTCCCACCACCACTTCCTGTTCATCTGCTGAAAACAGAAGTTTTCCAGATGTGGATTTGACTTCAAACAATTTTCCCTGGGCTTTAAATCCACTGGATCCTGTGGAGAGGTGGAAAAGGAGGAGTCAGACGCTGAAAGCAGGGTTAGGGTCCCATCTCTTCAGGGTGCTGCCGTCACCTGTGACCAGTTGAGTCAGCAGCTGGTTGTTGGTGCCCACGACGTTGACTGACAGATTTCTGGATGACTGAAGGAAAAGTGGACGACCCTGAGAGAAGAGGAGAAAAAAAACATCATTCTGGCTCCTATTACACAATGTTTTTCATAGGATGCGAAATGTTCAGGACAGGAAGACAGGAAGTTTCAACTGTCAGTCGGTCGATGGGTCTGTGGGTCAGAGCTTCAGACTTACGGGTCTGGAGTGAATCTCTTTGGCGTAGAGCGGCTGCAGGAACTCTGAGTCTCCCTCCAGCTTCAAGCCCTTCTCTGTGATTCTGAGGTTCCCCATCCCATCCTGGACACACAACAGTTAAAGCATAAACTATGAACTATGGGACACAGGACAACAACATGAGAGAACCAGCAGAACCTCCTGTCATCAGCCCTGCTTCTCTGCCCGTTCAAAAAGGGTTTAGTTGTCACCAACTGGACTTTCTTCTTCTTCTTGGAGACGTTGACGTGAGCGATTTTCCTGTCACATGTCAGATGTGACTGGCAGTGCTTGTGGTCACAGACGTCTGGAGAAGCTGCTCTGGTGTTGATGAGCAGTTCAACTTCCTAGGATGGGATCTCAAGGCAGAATGGTCTGTGGCAGACAATGGATGGAGCCCTGACCACAGCCACTCTGAGACTCAATGAACAAGGAGGTGGAGGAGGAGCTTCTTTTCTCTTTGGATTTCTGGTAAGGTCCAACAATGTCTCACTGCTTCATACTGTCAGCCTTCTTGTGGGTGGTGCCCACACCCACTGTACATGATGTGGGTGGGGGCCATGTCCACTTCCACAAATCAAAGAGCAGGACTCTGAAGGCTTTAAGGACCGTATCAAGGATCACAGGCCTTTGAAGGTCATCTAAGGTCATTGAAGTTTCTATGCTTGTCTTTGGTCCTGGTGGTGTTTAATTCATGGAGAACTTTATTGTTCACATAAATCAGATTTTTTCATCAAGTCTGAGACATTTATTTTAAATGACCAAATAAAGAGATCACATTGAGATGTGACAGATTGAGATTTGCCTTTTTTCTTCAGCTCAGCTTTTCTCATATTCCTCTGATGCCTCCATGAATGTCCTGCCTGTAATAGATTTAGTCAGACGTCAAGTGTGGGCCGTCTCTCTTTGTCCACAGCTGACCGTGTGAGACAGAGGAGACGTCAGAAACACAAAGGCAGGATTCAATGTGCACAAATGCACAAAATACCCCAAACCATCAGGAGGAAAAGTGGGTTTGGACCATAAACTGGACTCTTCTGGTTCCTCGCCACAGTCTCTGATGTTTGAAACCGACTGAAAAAGTCATGCAGAAGTAGAAACTGCAGATTGATTGTCTCCACAGTCTGAACAGTTTGGACAACAGTGAAAATTGGTGGAGCTTGAACTGAGTGAAGTCACTTGCCATTGAAGCCTGGTGTGGCTGTTTTCGCTGTGTTACTCATTAACGCCTCCTGGTGTTTGATTATTGAAAAGCTATATTGGGCTGCAGGATGAAAAGGAACCTTTTCAGAGGAGTCGCCATGTCTGTTTCTGACCAGTAGGAGGAGTCTGTTAAGGAGTGTTTGGAGATTGACAGTTTCTGCTGATGATGCTGCTGTTCACAGAGAAGAACCTGTTTCTGAGCTCCACACCTGGGCTTTCACCTCCCTGCAGTGCTCTCTCTCTCTCTCTCTCTGTCTCTGTGTCTCTCCCTCTCGGTCTATGTCTCTCTCTCTGTCTCTCGGTCTCTGTCTCTCTCTCTGTGTTTCTCCCTCTCTGTCTCTGTCTCTCTCTCTCTCTCTGTCTGTCTCTGGCTCTCTCTCTGTGTCTCTGTCTCTCGGTCTCTGTCTCTCGGTCTCTGTCCCTCTCTCTCGGTCTGTTGCGTGGAACTTCAGATCTCTCAGTTTTAACATCCAGAAGGAAAGGAGCAGGAGAGTGTGTGTGTGTGTGTGTGTGTGTGTTGACAGCAAAGGCATGCATGATCCATCTTTAGAGTGGGCCTTACAATGGTGAAGTTCATGACCTTGAGGATCCAGATGGTCAGAGCCAGGTTGACGAGAATCAGTATCATCAGCAGGAGAACGAAGAAGTAGAGGCAGCGTTTTCTCCAGCCGTAGATTCCAACTTTGTAGACATGTGGTTTCTCTGACACATTGTTCCTATGAGAACACTGTTCCTGGCTCATCTGAGGGAGAACAGAACCAACACAACCAAGTCAAACACACCTGTGGAGACACCCAGGAACATCACAGGAACAGCCTGACGGCATCATCTGGACATGAACTCATGTTTGTCCTGCTGACATCAGTCCAGAGTCAGAGATATTGTTTTTTGTTCTTTAGAAATGGAACCTCATTGACTTGGAACCAATCAGTTGTGACCCATCGTCACGACCAGCCTTAGCGCCAGGTCGTACTCCACCGACATGACGGAGACACCGATGGAAATAGGTACGGAGACAGTTGTCTGGCAGTTGTTCAGAGACAGGAGTAAATTTAGTCTGGTCCAAATATAAACGGCGTGTGTCACAGCAGCGACAGCTGCCGTGTGTCTCGGAGCGGGTGGGCTGCGTTTCACGTCCCTCACAGTGGGGAGGGAGGGGAGGGGGGGGTATGGTGCAGCAGATGAAACTGAAGATAAATGTGGAGTAAACAAGAGGCTAGAAACAGCAGCAGGATGTCCACAAGAGGCAGCAGCTAGTGGGACATGAGGACACCCACAGTGAGACACGGAAAGAATATTCTCTTCATTTTCTTGTTGTGAACTTGAACTAGTGTTTCTTGGGAAACAATGGGTTAATAAGCATATAGGAAATGGACCAATCACAATAATTCTTCACCTGGTGTCTGGGTAAAACAGCCACTCCCCCAGGCAGAACGCCTGGAACAAGAGCAGTGCAATTCAAGCCACTGGGGGCAGTATTTCAGATCCAATGATATGCCATGGAGTAATGGGTGGGATCAGAACCAGACGTGTTCCCAGAATTCCCAAAGGCACCGCTCCAGTCCAGAGGGACAAGAGAGATGGACGGATAGGTGGATGGACGGGTGGGGCCTGGAGCCAGACTCAGTACTGAACCACAATGTTCAGAACTTTCTTAAAGTCCCAGACTCCATACTAAACCAAACATTTATGCACAGCAAACACAGGACAGAGGACGGAGAATATCGCCCCCTGCTGACATGCAAAACTACACTTTTCTGGTGAAGTTTGAAGAAGAATGACTTTTTTTCTGGGACTGTAAACAGTTCTGCTCCTGCTCTGTGAGACCTGATGAGAAGAATCACCAGGAGCAGGAAAGGAGGGGCAGATGGAGCCTCCACCTAACTCCACCCTCCCTGGAATTATGGCCTGGCCTGAATTACTGCCTCTGCTAAAAATACCATAGAAGAAGAGTGGGCAGAGTCAGGAGTCTGGGGTTCACTGACAGAACAACAGACCAGGGAAAACTCCAGGGACTCCTGAGGTTGTTGATCAAACTGACCACAGGGGGCAGCAGAGGACTCCGTGCTAACTCTTCTGTACCAAACGCAGAGATATACAACCATATTTTGTGGCTTCTGTGAAGGTTCCTTGGCTCCGCCCAGGAGGCTCCGCCCTGAACAGTCACTGTGACGAGTCCACTCACCGTGTCTGCGGTCGTCTTTGCCGTTTCCTGCGACTTTCAGAAGAGTCAGCTGATCGCAACTCAGAGGCCTGGACTGGACTGGACTGGAGGACTCCTTCTCTTCTTCTGCTCTCCGTCTAGCCCTCTCTCCCTCTTCTCACTCTTTCCATTCCCCGTCTCTCTCACCCCCCTCCCCCAAACTCCACTCTCAGAGTCCAGCCGTGTTTCCTCTGGACTCCAGTGACCCGCCTCTGCCTCCGCTCTACCACAGCTATGAAACTGGAGGAGGTGGATCTTCTGACTCCTCCCCTAACACACACGGCCCTTTACAATCCAGTGTGTGTGTCTGACAGAGAGAGAGAGACAAAGAGACCCTGGGTCATCTCCAGTGAACACCAACTTGTAAACACTACAAGTTTCTGTCCAGCTGGTGGCGTTCTTCCTAGTTGAAACTGGTTTCAGTGAAGACCAACAACAGAGAGGACTGTTGACGATGAAGAAGGGACAGACAGAAAATCAGAGAGTCTTTTCTTCTTCTACTTTGTTTTCAAACATACGGCATTTTTATTCACGTGGGAGTGGCATGGGGGGGTTAGAGGGTGGAGGGGGTGAGGGGCGGGGGGCGGGGCATATTTGACACTGTTGTCCCAGGGTTGAAGGATAAGAAAGTTCTTCATTTGTTGATGTTTCAGAGACCAGACTGGTCAACAGGTCAAGCCGTTGGTCTGAACTCTAATCAGTCGGAACAGCAGCAACTCAAGCCTGAGGACGAAGACGGTCCACACATGAGGCACTGTCTCTTATACACATCTAGATGTGTATAAGAGACAGGCTGTATAGCTAATTGACCACATGGGGGCGCTGCTGATCTTAGTATAACGAACAGCTCTCTCGTGTACAGTTTACCTTCACTCCTCCTTCACAGATCATTTCCTGCATTTATGTTAGTTTCTCCTATTTCCACCTCCTCTCCCTCAACGTCATCGAGGTAAACATTTGAAGAATGTGAAAATTACTTTATTCTATTTTTTTTATGTGACGTTTTTGTGACGTTTTGTGTGTGTCTTGTTATAGAAGAGAGTCAGCTAAGGTGGAGGGAAAGGTTTACAGGACAGTGGTGAGACCAGTCATGATGGATGGATTAGAGACACAAGGAACAGGTAGAAGACAGGAGACAGAGCTGGAGGTGGAGGAGTTAAAGATGCTGCTGAGATTGTCTTTAGGAGAGACAAGGATGGACAGGATCAGGAACGAGATCATTATAGAGGGACACAAAAGAAGCTAGAGAAGACAAATTGAGATGGATTGGACATGTCCAGAGAAGGGATAGCAGAAGAATATTCCTAGAGATGGAGCTACCAGGTAGGAGACAAAGAGGAGATTGATAGAGGACATGGAGGTAGCTGGAGTCAGAGTAGAAGATGTCATTTCTCATTGGTTCTGACTCTCTGACCTTCTGCTCTTCCCTCCTGATTCATTAGTGCAGAGGTCAAACCCACTGTTGGTTTCACATGATGTGAAGTAAGACCTGAGTCAGAGCTGCTGAGAAGGTCCCTCATCATCTACAGTCCCTGACTCACTTTGGTCTGATCTACAGATGAAGTTCTCAGCTGAAGCGACTCCGTCTGTTGTCGGTTTCATCTGCTGTGTCTCTCAATGTCTTATGTTTGTTCATCAGGTGAATTACTAGTCAGACATTTGTCTCCTCTGTAACTGGACACTTATGGCCATTCAAGCTGAGATGAAGTCAAAGCTCCATGAGCTGCAGGTCCAGGTCCATGTCTGTCCAGGGACTGAGGATGGACCATGGTTGGTGCTGTTAAAGATGCTGCTCAGTCTGTGATTTCATTTGCTTCAAAGAATATTTTTTTTGTAAACTGTCCAAAGACAAAAACCTGTTAACGAAGGACTGGACTGGTCTTCACCCAGAGACTGACAGGGGACAGCTTTAAAATTCCCAGACAGCATTAGACTCTTCTGGACATTCAGTCACAAGGACAGAGGGACAAAGGGACAGCCATCCGTTTGACTGTTCTCTTTTGTCCTGACTCAACGTTCATGTTGACATTCAGTAAAGGTCACAGACCAGAGGTGAATCAGATTGACTCCACAAAAAGTCGAGGATCTACCGTAAAACTGCTGCAGATGCCTTCAGTCCTGGTCCTGGTGCTGGTTCTGGTTCTGGTTCTTCCTGGGTCACTCAGCTCGCTCCACCTTTTAGTGTCAATGTAGCCCAAAGAAGGACGATCTGCTGGGCGTTCAGGGCTTGGCATTCCTGTCCCGGACCAGGTGAGGAGAGGATTCCAACATGAACCTGCAGCACAAGAGACACAGAGGACGTCAGAGGTCCAAAGCTCACGGTCATTGGTCTGTGTTTTATGAGGATGAAGATCTTCTCTCCTTCAGGTCATTCACTTAAACTAGAGCTTCTCACCTTCACTCACTCAATCCTCATCAAACTGCTGACCACTGACCACAGAGACCTTCTCAGTCTAACTCAGACTAAGACGGACTCTCTCAGAAGAAGTCAGTCTAACCCTAACCCTGTGGGGGCGGGCACGTTGGATTGTGGTAATGATGTCATAATGATGTCATAGTGATGACTGAGAATCAATTCAGTTCCGTTCACCATCACAGACCGATGGTCCAATGGAACTTGTTATCAGTAGAGGACACTTTGATGTTCTATACCTGTCCGTGGATGAGGTTCGAGGTTCGAGGTCCGTTCTCCTCCTTCCTCTCTACACCGTCCACTCCACCCCTATGGGCACTGGGTTCGTTGCTAATGTTGTGGCCATGGTCAAGGAGAAGTCAGTGTGTGGTGACGTAATGACCGGACACCGTGTCGCCCTTCACGTCCGCCTGCTGAACAGCGAGTCAAACGTTGACAGACCTGCGAAAGACACGGCCGCGGCGGCGCTCTTTACTTCCGGGAGTCGCGACAATCACACTCGCTCTCTCGAAGAGCCACAGCGACGGGCAGCTCCTATGCTCACGTCTGCCCTCTGTTGGTTGTCTGGTCCGTGAAACCAGCGGCGGTTCGAGGAACAGAGTGAAGTGACAAGGCACAGCGCCAGGGGTCGCTGTTCCCTCAGCAGGACAAAGCACTGGAGTGGAGTGAAGGGATAGAGAACTGAACTCCAGTGTCACTCCAGTGTCTTCATTGGTCAACACCACGTGTCACTGCTGGCAGTCTGCGGGACTGGGAGTCAGCGGTC
The DNA here is from genome assembly GCA_016785265.1 of Paraplagusia blochii. NCBI lineage: Eukaryota > Metazoa > Chordata > Actinopteri > Pleuronectiformes > Cynoglossidae > Paraplagusia > Paraplagusia blochii. Next base: position 102,612 of record JAFBJS010021830.1, read on the forward strand.
TCCAAGTGTGCAACCCAAATCCCACCACACCATCATACCGGTCCCTCCTGAGCCTTCCTGCCGGTGATGAGGCCACTAGAGGACGACACCAGCAGGTAGGTTTGGTCTACATCGATCCTGCTCAGATCCAGGTGTATCAGCCTGGTTGGTGGTGATGTTTGGGATATTGATACTTTTTACATCTTTTCAAACCATTTTGTGTTTCTCACCTCATTGATAGACCAGGAGAACATCTAAAGTCTGACACCACATGACGTCACTTCAGCTCTCTGTCTCCCTCTGTGTCTCTGTGTCTCTGTGTCTGAGTCAAACCTGCAGCTTTGTGTTTCCTTGTTGTTGGTTATTTTTAAAGACGTCGACCCTGCACCGCCCTCACAATCACACTGTTGCTGGGTAATTAACAGGAAGGGAGTGACACACACACACACACACACACACACACACACACACTCACACACCTGCACGATGGTCATTAAAGTTTGAGCAGGTTTTTTTTCCAGCCTGAAGATGTCGCTCATTCACTCCTTTCGTCCTATTTCACAGACAGAAAGTTGAAATTGTATCTTCTTCTCTATCACTAATCACACTCCACCATCAGGATCTGGACTGGGACCAGGACCAGAAACGGGGCCAGAACCAGTGACAGGACCAAGAACAGGACCAGGATAAGGACCAGCACTAGGACTGGGACCAGGGCCTGTGTCAAGACCGGGCCCAGGTGTAGGGTCTAGATCCTTATTCAAATCTGCTCAGAACCAGGCTCAAGGTCATAATGTGGAAAGTATTTTGACGGAGAAGAATCCTGGACGATCCTTAAACCAGACCTGAATCACGTCCACATTAGACAAGCAGTGGATCCAGATCTGGTCTGAACCCTGTAGAGCAGAAAGAGCCGGACCAGAACAGACTCCAAGGTGGTCTTACCTGTGATCCTGATCGGTCCCTCCTGAACCAGAACCTGACCTGGTTCTCCTCAGAGGCCGGAGTCCAGCAACAACAGAACCCAAGGGCTCATGGGGGCCATGGTTTTCCTCAGTCCCCTGAGGGGAGCGGGTCTGAGGTTTGAGAGCAGAAGGAGTCGTGGAGGTGCATCATCAAGCAGGACCAGATAAAGGAGGTTCACACTGATGCTGAGATCCTTCCAAAACTGCACAGAGAGGAGCAGAGCCAGGAGAAGCAGGAGGAGCAGGAGGAGCTGCTGCGTCTACATCACTGAGTTGGAGAGAAATCACCAGGAGATGAAGAAGAGGAGGAGGAGGAGGAGCAGGACCAGGAGGCGCAGAGGAAGAAGAAGAGAAGACAAGGATGTCCTCAGGAAGGAAAAGAGACAGACCGATAGGGTGAGACAGAGAAGCACAGTGCGACAAGGAGGAGGCAGAAACACAAGACTGAGAACAGGAGAAGGAGGAGGAGCAGCAGGGGAGGAGGAGAGCGAAAGAGTCTGAGGTAGAGAGAGGTGGACCGTCACTGAGGGGGCGGAGCCTCCTGCAGCAGAGTCATGATGTGAAAACCAAGATGAAGAGAAAGAGATCTGTTCACCTCCCTGTCTGTCTGTCTGTCTGTCTGTCCGTCCTTCTGTTGGGTTGTACGTAGGTCAGTAGAGGAGGTCATCTAGGCTGGTTTTTCAACTGAATCACAACTCATTGGTCCCAACTGTCAATAAAGTTTTCAGCTAAGATCTGGAAAATCTCTCTGTCTCTCTTCCTGTCTCCCTGTCTCCCTGTCTGTCTCTCTGAGGAGAGTCGTCTTCTGAATCACAAAGAAACTTCCTTTGAGTCGTTTGATTACTCTTCAACCCTGAGTATTTCAGTCAAAGGAAGTAGATGGTGATCTGATGACCAGGTTGTTGATGTATTTTGGACCAGTGTGACAAACAGTGAGTCTTCTCACCATCTCACCTTCTCATCTTCTCTGACTGACACTGATGTTCGTGTTGATTTGTTTCCTGCTGTTTGTGGTATTGAAATATTTAAATAAACTATAAAATGTACGTATGTGTCCATGGAGAAGAAGATCCGTGAGAGGCAAGGTATTTGGTAACCAACAATGAGCATAGTCACTCAGTCAAACTGCACAGCAGGGGGCGCTCACAGTTTAGTTTGGTCAGTGTTGTCCTCTGTGATCATTAGACTCAATTGTGTCTGTGGTGATGATGATAAAACCATAGATCTACTGTGTATGGACTCTCTCTCTCTCTCTCTCTCTCCATCGGTAACTGCTTCACCTTCAGATCTTTGACGTTCTTCACATTTACTTTCATTCTTTTCTGTTCTTATCTGCTGTCCTTCCTCGTCCTCTCCTGCTCTATCAGTTCATCTCTAATTCTGCTGCTGTCACTGCTCCGTGTCCTCCTCTCATCATTTCTCTTATCAGGAGACGTTCAGCTTCTCGTTCATCAACCCATGTTTCTGCTACGTGGTGTCCACCTTCATCACTTCCACAGAGAGACACTGTTCTTATCATTCTGAAAAATTCTGTAGGACAACCCTTCACCTCCTGAAGGACGTCATACAGGACCATCAGATCCACTCAGTGGAGTTCTTCTGGACTGAGGGTTCTAGTCCCTACTGCTGAAGTAAAAAAAAAAAAAAAAAGGTGGACTGAGACTGGAGGTCCCCCGTCAATAGTCCAACATCAAAGGTCCACCATCAAAATGATGTTGCCTTTAATGTGATTTGGACGTCAACTTATTAAGACGACGTCTACAGTATATTCATGGACTTCAACATTGATAATTCTAATCTTGGTTTAAATGTGGACGTCGAAACATCTACATTGAAGTCAACATTAAACACAACAGCAACAATACAGTAAAAGTTCAACATCAATATCTATTAAATTCATTAAATTATTAATATTTTCTTGTTATCGACTCGGCGTCTTGGGTTCTGTTCAGACCACGGTCCATTTGAGGTGACTGTCTGGCAAACACAGACAGAAACTCTTTGCTTATGAAGTGGGACTTTGATTTGTTGGGAGTCCCTTTATGACAATATAATCAAAGCAGTCCTTAAATCTGTCCTCTCTTTGAGGACGAGTTTTTTTCAGTCCCTTGGGACGGAGGGGACGGACGGAAGATCATTCAAAAGGTTAGATGATGTTCGCTAGATGACTTTCATGCTGTCAGGAAGTCACATGTTCGATTCCACCAGTTTCTGCTGTTTCAGTCTGAGGGTCAAATATAGAAGTGGACAGAGCAGAGCAGAGCATCGCAGCAGAGTTCTCACTTGAGTAGGAAACACCGGACTGGACCTGGGTCTTGGTGGATTCACATCAATGACTCAGAGAGCCTGTGTGTGTGTGTGTGTGTTGGTCCTTTGAATCCAGTGATATTTGGAATAAAGGATTAAAAGGATTAAAGCACAAAGCACAGAGATCCCACCTCCAAACTAAACGCATTTCTGATAGGACAATGACAAGATGATGACATCATAAGACAACTCTTTATTAAAAAGAAGAAGACTTTGACCGACCATCCCATGATTCATTCACCGTCTCCAGAACTAGTGGTTGGCGGCGTCACTCTTGTGACATCACATCCTGTGGACAGGGTTGATGCCCAGGATTTCAAAGCCCTTGGCCATGATGGAGGCAGTGGCTTCACAGAGGAGCAACCTCCACGTGTTCACCTTGATCACCTGACCTGCAGCACAGGAGGAAGAGGAAGAGGAAGAGTCAGCCAGATGACACCACAGCACCACAGGTTGTAACGTTTGGCGTCCTACCCGTCTGCCTGTCCTTCTCCACGCAGTAGCAGCTGTCGTAGAACTCGGTGAAGGTCGTGGCCAGTTCGTACAGGAAGTCACAGAGCGTGTGCAGCAGCAGGTCGTCCAGGATCTTCTGCAGGATCTCCGGGAATCTCAGGATACACTTCCCCAGCTTCCACTCCTTCTCGTGGTCCAGAAGCACCTCCGTGGTCTCCGCCGATTTACGGAGTGCCACTTCATCGACGTTTGCCAAACGAGCTATGGATCTGACGAGGAATATGAAGAAGTTTGAATGAAAAACAGAAAACAAGGAGAGTTAGGGATTCATAATATGTTTCATCTGAAGGTTTCCACAAAAACCAAACAAATCTAAACTTTTCCTCTCCAACCAGCAGGGGGAGCCATTGCCTCCACGATTTACTGACCTGATACGTGTCAAAGCGTAGAGAAGATACGCGGCGGTGTTCCCTCTGTCGTCCAGCATCTTGTCGAAGGAGAAAACGTAGTCGTTTATGCGATTGTGCGACAGGTCGGCGTATTTTATGCATCCGAACGCCACGGAGCGTTGTGCCAATAGCAGTTCTTCAGGACTCAGAACCTGCGGAGCCCAGAAAACAAACTACTGTCTTCACTGGAGTATCACTGGAGTATCAAAGTTGGGTAAGGTTGCATCCTGAGAACGTATGCACGCACAAAAGTGGAAAGACCAACAATACCCTATATGTGTCAATGAGCAGTTTCTATGGTTACTTTCAACCAAACCACGCCCCACATGGACATATATCACACGCCACTTCATCAGGACGAGGGAAAAATGATGGCAGTGAAGCACAACTACAGATCATGGTCAGGGAGGAGGTCACATGTCCATCGTATACATATGAAAAGAAAAGTGTGTGTGCGGGAGGGGACACACACACACACACACACACACACACACACACACACACACACACACACACACACACACACACACACACACACACACACACACACACACACACACACACACACACACACACACACACACACACACACACACACACACACACACACACACACACACACACACACACACACACACACGTAGAAAGAAGAAAGCGACCATCAGTCCTGTGTGTTAACCGTCCGTCGGTGTCTCATTGCTCTGATGACGACCTTCTCACGCCAGTTCTCCACCCTTGTCAAGCGATCTGAAGGATCTCACCTTGTCTCTGTCCTTCTCCTTCAGTTTGTCCATGGATCTTCTCAAACCTTCATCCAGCAGGTCCATCAGGCGCACCGTGTCTCCAGAACGAGTCTTGAACTTTTTCCTGAGAAATTAAAAGTTCTCTCAGTGTTTGGCCAAGTGACAATCTCCCAGCAGGGGTCACTGTTCCTGCCAACTGGGTCCATAATGTTAAAGAGAGTAGGAGTATAGTAGGGAGGGAAGAGGAGGGTGAGAGTGGGAGGAAGAGGGAAGACCACTCACTTATCTTCTCCCAGGACCACCCCGAAGCCAGCGTGCTCCACCCTGGTGACGGTGGGGTCGTACCAGCCAATCATCTGAGCTGCTGCAAAAACCACCTGGAAGTGAGTGGCCTGTGGAAACAGGAAGTTGTCAGACACACGTGGAACAAAGACACAAAGTCAAAACCCTGCAGACACACCTCCTCTGATGTTCCCTTTGAACTTGTGTGGGACAACTGGAGACAATCATCTATCCGGTCCTCTCAACTCACCCACCTCTCCTTTTTAATGATCTCTACCGTCCTTTGATCTCACCCATCTTATGACCTCAGGGCGTCTTCTGATCTCATCAATGCCCTCTGATCTCTGGTCTTTTCTGATGTGCATCCTCATCTTTCTGATCTCTCCCATCCTCAGATCGTCTGACCTTTTTGATCTCACCTGTCCACTGTCGGTGACGTAGATGATGATGTCGGCCTTCTCCTCAAACAGACGATGACGCAGCGCGGCGAGGTCCGAGGTGTCGTAGGTGTAGCCGCCATCAGACTTGACCACCGTCAGAGGGATGGACTGTCCAGGAGCGAAGACCAGTTTACGGCCCTCCTCTGTCTGCACCAGGCCTGGGGAAGGGACAGAGGGTAGACAGGGTGTGAGGAAGACAGGAGGGTTTAATGGGAAAGGCCAGATTATGGACCAACTGCGGCTCCCAGTGGTGAGGTCGCTCCTCTGCACTCACCCTTCGCCTCAAACTCCTTGACAACTTGTGTCATCAGCTCCTGGTAGAAGGACTCTCCTCGCTCCACGATCCTGACATTCAGACAGTCATAGACCTTCTGGAACTCTGACACACACACACACACACACACACACGTCACATATGTGTCACATCAGTGTGTGTGTGTGTGTGTGTGTGTGTGTGTGTGTGTGTGTGTGTGTGTGTGTGTGTGTACCTTTTCGGGACACGTCACAGATCAGGTTCCAGGCCTTTATGAAGTCCGGTTCTTTGCTCTGGAGGCGGACCACGCACTGATAGGCTCGTTTCTTAAACTCCTCCTCCTCGTCAAAACGTTTCTTGGACTCCTGATGGAGGAGGAGACAGAGGTCCTTCTTCAGAATTAACCTCTAACAACATCTCTCTATAGACTCCTGCATGAAGGGCAGGAAGTGACCTTGTAAAAGGCCTGAAGGTCACTGATGGGTGGAGACACCGTCAGGTAGTCAGGGAACTTGTCCTGCAGGTGTGCGATCAACATTCCAAACTGGGTTCCCCAGTCGCCCACATGGTTCAACCTGAGAATGAGAGGTGGAGCCATAGGTTGGACACAGCGACAATTCTCCTAACAGAATGAAGATGACTGGGAACTATTGAAGGAACCCACCTGAGAACATCGTAGCCGAGGAACTCGTAAAGTCGACACATGCTGTCACCGATGATTGTGGAGCGGAGGTGACCGACGTGCATCTCCTTAGCAATGTTCGGGGAAGAAAAGTCCACCACCACCTGGACAAATGCAGCAGGCCCAACAAGAATCAGCACCAACAGGCATTAATCGGTCCTGGGACCCTGGGCCCAGTGGGCGAGGCTAGCCTAACATACCTTCCTCTTGGCAGCCAGTGGGGGGGGCTGTACTCCATGAACAAGCAGGTTCTTGAGTAGACGAGCAACATACGTCCTCTTCAGGTGGATGTTGATGAAACCTGAAGACCACGTCAGAGAAGAATAGGGACCAATCAGCTCTCAGATGTCAGGGGTAGTCTGAGGACTTCCACTCTGACCAAACTTCACAGGACGGCTCTCTGATGTCTCCTCAACCTCAGTTTCAGTAGAAGAGCACTTACTGAATATGTGCGTCCAGCAGATGGGCCTGTGTCACATTAAGTTTAGTAGATGTTTAGTAGCATAATGGGATGACGTGTTGGAGCGCCACCTGGTGCTGCTGGCTGTTTGTTGGAAGCAAACTGAGGCTACCAGAAATACCCACTGGACAAAGTCCAGCTCTGTCTTTGACATTTGTGTAACTTTGGTTGTTTGGTTAACTTGGAGAAATGAAGGTCAAACCTAGGCTCCCGCACCAGGACCGGGACCGGGACCGGGACACTGTGGCGAGCTAAGCTAACTCTGATAGATAAAACTCGGGAACATATCTTTGATTTAAGCTGCGACGGTGAGGCTTCAGTTTGGGCTCGGTGCTTATTCCAGACACCAGGTTTTCTGTACCTGGTCCTGCGATCTCAGTTTTCTGGATCAGCTGGTTTTCTGGAAGGTTCTGGACGATCCTCTCTGCAATTTCTCGTGGGTTGGTTTTGATTCCCTTCGCCTTCAGCATCTGAGCAGAAACAGATCGCCGTCAACAACTCCAAAGCCCTTTAAGTGCCGACAGCCGTGAACGGCGCCCCCACCTGGGCCATGGCCATGGCGCTGTTGCACTGATAGTCCCCAAACTTGGCCTGCTGATTGGGCGTGACGGCGAGGGGTGGGTCCTGGAGTTCAGGACAGGAAGCTCTGATGGCTCGTCCAAAGATGAGCTGCAGCTGTCGGTTAATGTTGACCATGGCCTGAGAACCAGGTGACGACCGCTGGTCCCCGTCCTCCTGGAGACTCTGTAAAAAAGAGGGGAGGTGTGAGGAGGTGTGAGTTGGGCGGAGTTTGGATCGGAGTCCGTCACCATGGTCTTACCCTCTTCAAGATGTTGAGTCGATACTGGAGTCGAGCGTTTTCTTCTCGCAGGTCGTCCAGCTTTGGACTTGGACTCAGTTTCTGGGGCTCCTTCAGAACCTGCAGCTCAGCTGACAGACTCTGGATCTGCTGCTCCTGATGAAGAGGAGCCACACGTCACTCACCGTCATTGTTGATGAAGAGAATTAACAGAGAATCCACGACAGTGAAGGGGGAAGAAGCAGAGAGAAAATTCTGGAAAACCAGCAAAACGACCAGTTCACGGCCCAACATTCGGAACACTGATGACCTAATGGTGACACTGGCAAAGTTCTGGAACCCAACAGCGAAGCACGTTCACGATCAGGTGCGAAGAATACCGTCTTCCGGTTCTAGTCAACCTGACCGGAAAGCGGTATTCGGCGACAGAGACGACGGAAGGAATCAATCAGTCGTCTGACTGTGAAAGTTCGGCGGTATTTTCAACGGACAAACACCGTCAACTGACGGCCGTCGGACGGCCTGAAGGCCCGTGTGTCTGCGTGTCCCTGCGGCTCCTCTACCTGCTGCTGAAGCCGGGCTGCGATCTGTGACATCAGCTGCTCCATGGTTCCACACGACGAAGTTTGGCTGAGAGAGGGAGGAGGAAGAGGAGAAGGAGGAAGTCCGGCGCTTTCATACGTCATTTCCGCTACTTTTCTTCTTCTCCTCAGACCTCCTGTAACGCACGGTCGATGTACGTCACCGTCCCACCCTGATCTTCAGTTGCATTTAGAAAACGGGACGTCATTAAAGAGAAGGAGAGAAGAACATGGTTGGACTGAGAAGATACCGACCAGACACCTCACTTTGTTCATTTACAAACTGCTGCCCCCTCCCGGCAGTTAAATAAACATTTTCGTTTGTTGTTTGGAATATTTCATACATTATATTCCGTAAATAAAACGATTAGTGACATAGACTTGTGTAAAAAGATAAAATCTTAGTGTTTATTCATTGTGAACCTACAAAAGACAGTTTGTTTTTTTTGCTGGTGACATTTTTAACAACTGTGGTGGAAAAACAAGAAGTTTCTGAGAGGAGAATTCACAGCTTTTCAGAAATGTTGAAGAGACGACAGTGGAAAGGCAAATCACCAGAGTGCAATAAATACAAGCAGGATACAAGGACTGATCAAAGCGTCAACAGTGACGATAAATGAGAATCAAATACAGCTTTTCAACACAACACAGCAGAGAACGGGTTCATTGGAAAAGAGACAAATACCTGTCCTTCCTTCAGACCTCTTTGTCTTCATAACATCCAGTTGAGACATCAACTCAAAGTGCTTCCACATTTCCACCCCTCTTGTGGCCACAGGGTGGCAGCACAACTCCGTCCAGAGACTACGTCCAATCGTTGGCTTGATGTATTTTTTGGTGACTATAATCTGAACCCCACACAAACTGTTTCAACAACTTAATATTTCTCATCACATAAAATCTTACTTTTCTCTTTCAGCAATGACAAATTTAAGCCACTAGGTGGCCACCAATACAGGTTTGAGTTTTAGCTCTGTGTAGCACCTCCCTGGGGTCAGACTAAAAACAGACACTGGAAGGAAACGTTAAAAAAAAAATCTGAAAAGTTTGTGGTTTTGCTGAGTCACGTGACTCTATGGTCACATGACTGAGCTGCTTCATTAACTGCCAATCACAGCATCTGTTCTTTATTGGCTGCTGTGCAGTGACATCAGTCCAGTGGTTTCTTGGCCGGTCACATGACCACAGCGTTCACAGTTGAGCTTCTTTGTGCTTTGACCCAGTGGAAGGAAACCACTGAAGATCTCCTCTGAAGATCTCATGGCCAGAGCTGATCTCCCCTGAACATCTGTAGAGTTTTCAGTTTGATGGTCGGTTCTGATTGGCTGACAAATTAACTTTGGTGAAAACATTACGCTGAAGTAGAACAGAAGTGGGAGGATCATCACAGTGGCCATCGGCGTGCATATGAGCACAGACGTGGACTAACCAATCCTTGATGACATCACTTCCTGATCAAGTCATCTGGATGGTTTGACTGAGAAGGAGGTGAAGCTTAGAGGCGGGGCCTAAACGCTGATGTCACCCATTCACTTCAACTCTTTCTTCAACACACAACAGAAGGACGAGCTCTTCATTGTCAGTTGTCGGCTGGAAGATTGGGAATATTGCTCTTGGCTCGGGTGAAAAATGCCATCTTCTCTCTGTGGAAACAGGAAGTTGTATTTTCAGCCGGGCAATGCCACGGTCATCAACTTCACCAGTTGTTCTGAACTGACCTGAAGCTCTGGACCTCAGGGACCTCCTTGCAACCCTGTCCTCTGATCTTGTGGACATCTTTGGCCGCGGCCCTCATCATCTTCTCCACACGTTTCTCCTGCTGCTGCTCCTCCCGTGTCTGAACCCCATGATAACGGCAGTTAGGACCAGTGGTTTGAATGAACAGAAGGGGGCGACGGTGGGTTGGGTCTCACCTGTTTCTCGGCCTGTTTGAGCAGCAGACAGAAGCGTTCATCCTCCTGGACCCAGGTGGGCAGTTCCGTCTGCCCCTGCTGGTGAGCCTCCTCCAGCTGAGACTTCAGCTCCCGCAGGACCTGCAGCTCCTGTGTCAGTCGAGCCTGACGGGTCCGAGACACCTGCAGGTCCAGCTCCAGGTCCAGGGAGGTTCTGAGGAGACCGTCCAGACCTTTTGTCTGTACAGGGGGCTGTGGACATGGAGGGGGTGTCAAAGATGTCTACTAATGACACAAGTTGTCTGTGAGGAACCTCAGCATTGACTCCCTACCTTCTTCATTCTCATACTGCGTCTCTCAGAGGCATTCCTGACAAACGGAGATTTCTTGGAGAGCGTGGAACTGTCGCTGTCACTGCGGTTTATCTGTACAGACAGAGAGAAGGTCAAGATGGGAACATGTGGGTGTCTTCATGGTTCTTGGTGCTTCTTCTTACCCTGCAGATGTACTGGCTCTGGGGTCCAGGAGAGAAGGTCTTGGACCGGATGATGGTGTTTCCTCTAAGGAATGGGTTCTGCAGCGGCTGAACGTCAGGCCGACGTTCTTTAGGTCGCACTGCTGAGCAGCGATGAGACGATGACAGCAAATCGTCGACACTGGTCTCTTTGTTCACCTGCAGCGCCAACACAGAAGACATCAAACCCTCACCCTCCACACATCATGACCAGCTGCTGAACGCTCTGTGTGAGGCCTCACTAGTCTGAGACGAGCTGTGATCATCTGTTGAACTTCAAACCACAGCAAAGACCGTTGGACAAGAACACGGCAGAAGCAACACCCAGATTTGAACTCACTTTTTTTGTGATCACCGTTACAGGTTCTGATGAAGATGTCAAAGGACGAGGCTCCTCCTCCTGGTGACGCTCCTCTTCTTCATTTACATCACCCTGTGTGTCTTCTTCCAGAGGACGATCTCTGTTTACGTCATGTTCTCCTTCATCGTCGGACAGATCCAGAGGATCAGAACCAAACCTGAACATTGGAGAGAAGTGACAGCGTTAATATGATAATAATATGACTTCTGGGTCAGGAGCCACTGAGCTGAGAGTCAGGACGACGGAGACTGACCAGGGTCCAGCGTCGGCACTTTTGACTGTGTCACGGCCACCAACGACAGTCTGAAACAGCAGACAAGGAAGGAGTGAAAACACACTTCATGGAGTAGAATGTGAGCTGAGGGACAGCGAAGGCATCGTCACACTGACTGTTGCTCCGCCTCTGTCGTCCAGCGCCTTGACTTCACTGCTGCTGCTGCTGATGTTGTGGAGGTGGGCGTGGCCCAGGAGCTGTCTCTTATACACATCTGGTGACTATAATCTGAACCCCACACAAACTGTTTCAACAACTTAATATTTCTCATCACATAAAATCTTACTTTTCTCTTTCAGCAATGACAAATTTAAGCCACTAGGTGGCCACCAATACAGGTTTGAGTTTTAGCTCTGTGTAGCACCTCCCTGGGGTCAGACTAAAAACGGACACTGGAAGGAAACGTTAAAAAAAAAATCTGAAAAGTTTGTGGTTTTGCTGAGTCACGTGACTCTATGGTCACATGACTGAGCTGCTTCATTAACTGCCAATCACAGCATCTGTTCTTTATTGGCTGCTGTGCAGTGACATCAGTCCAGTGGTTTCTTGGCCGGTCACATGACCACAGCGTTCACAGTTGAGCTTCTTTGTGCTTTGACCCAGTGGAAGGAAACCACTGAAGATCTCCTCTGAAGATCTCATTCTGTGTACTGTACTTGGGTAAACTGAAGGTCACATGAAGTTTGGAGCTCTGTCTCAACCAGTTTACGTGGCCGACCACTTCCTGGCTGAGATGCTATGCTTCCCAAACTCTTCCATCTTGTTATGATGGAGCTGTTGACAGTTGACCGTGGAATATTAGAGACGTCACCTGAGGATTTTTTCCACACCGAGCTCCTGAGAGTGGACCATTCTTTCACTAACAGTCTGCATGACTGAGAGCTTGATTTAGTGATTAGGAGACCTGGTTGGGTGAGCAAATACTTTTGGTAACATATGGTACCTGCAAACTCCCCTGGTTCCCCACCAGCACGTTTGACACAAATCCCGGCCACTGACCAGGCTCTCCTCATGACCCGATGGACCAGGGCTGCACACGTCCAACCTCAACGTCTTCTGCCGCAGTGCACTGCGGGATACGATGGTGCTGAACACCTCGTTGACGTCCTGGATTCCTTGAGGGGCGAACCTTCTTGTTCTAAAGAGACAAGGTGTGGTTTCCAGGCACGGAAGCACGGCCACGCGCAGGTACCTGAGGGAACAATGGACACAGACATGTTGGACCAGGTGACAGGTCTTACCGGGGGAGAGGAGGAGGTGTGCTTTTACATTTTCTGCTGCAGGCAGAGGGCGCTGCAGTTGGACAGCTGCAGGACGTGTACGCTGAAACGCTGCTCTCTGAGTTTGTAGCGCAAATCCAGCTGAACCTGAGGAGAAAAGCCATTGTCCTGGGGCGTCAGGAGGTCCAGGGGGAGGAGGCCGGCCCTGGGGGGTGAGATCACGTTTAGCCATAATGACAACAGAAACTACTTCAGTGGAGGATCACAGGTGGAGCGGACACCGACCTGCGCTCCGACGGCTCGTACACGCCACTGTCGCCTGCTACTGACTCGTCAGACACTGCTGAAGACACGCCTATTTTTTTTGTTTCCGCCTCCTGAGGCAACAGGGCAGAGCCTGAAAAACAGACATGGAGTTGGAACATTCCGCTTCACTTCAGGCTTATTAAAGCTCAGATTTTCCTGGGAAAAAAAGTCCTTTTCACTCCATGGAAACAACACCAGAGGGCAGGATCTAACTATGTGGACCCAGAACACACACACACTCATACAGGAAACCCTACTCCAGAGCTCCGCCCCTTCACTGCAGTCAGGCTTCACTCATTATATCAACTTTCACAAAATGCATTTTGAAAAACTGTGACAGGCTTTTATTGTGAAAATTTAGAATGTATTTGTTGGACCAAGTTTCAAAGGACAGAACTTTTTACCTTTGGCGTCTGCTCTCGACGGACTGTCGTGGACCTTTGTCTTATGCTGTAGATCTAGTCTTGGACCTGGGACCTCCTCCTGAGGGTCCAGATGATGTTCCAGCTCTGTGAGTCTGCTCCGAAGTTCCAGGTCCAGATCTAAGTGTTCCCCTTCACTACTGGCCACACCCCTCTCTCCTGACAAGAAGTTAGTGTCCGTGACTAGTGGCGAACAAGGTGGGGACAGCGAGGAGAGGGAGGAGCATGGAGATAAGGAGCTCATCGACCTCGGAGTTTCCGACAGTCTGAGGTTCTGGATCCTAGCTGGTCCCAGTTCAGGTCCTGTGGTTCCTCCGACAGAACCCAAGGTCTCTCCTCCTCTTCCCTCTGCTATTCTTTCCTGTGAGCTCTCCACCTCCCTGCCAACACTGCCTTCTGACGCCACCTCGTGCTCATGGATGGTGGTGATGGAGTTGACGGGGCGGAACCCTCCCGCTCCACCATCCTGCAGGAGACAGTCCAGTTTGTTCTGAAAGTCCAGGTCAGAAAGTTCGGGCTGCTCCAGGTAGATGTCGGTGAAACTGAGGGAGGAGGTTGAGCCGAGGCTGGAGGTGGTGGCCAGGGAGCCACGGCTAGACGTCAGAGAACCACGACTGCTGCCAGAGGAGCAGGACAAGGTGGAAGCTGAGAGGCTGCGGACACAGAGGACGAGAATCAGGTGAAAATCATGGACCAGAGGACCAGGACAGGTGTTTCCTGTGGGAGGGTCCAGACCTCTTCAGGTGGGCGTGCAGGGTGGTTGCCAGACGAACCATTTCCTCCAACTCTCTGACCAGTTTGTTCCTCCTGCAGTGGAGACGCAGCCTGAGAAGAAAGGAAGATGATCTCAATCTTTCCTGAAGGAGAGTCAAGTCCTCCAAAATTAGTTCTTACCAGGGCAACAGGACATAGTAGGTTTCTTGAAGATGTTTTTCCTCTTCATCCAAGAGTCTTCTTCAGTTCTAACCGACTACAGGGCAGTTCTGGTTTTGAACCCTACATCAAACCCTGTTCCAGGTAAACTGAGTCACGAGTCTGTGGTGTTGGTATCAACTGAGTCGTGCACGGTTCAGTTGTTGGTTGGAATAGGTTGTTGGTCTGATGGTTAGGGATGGAGGAGAATCTTCTGGGAAGAGAGCTGAGAACAACACTATAGGTGGAGGAAAGGTGGTGTCTTAGTCCTCCACCTCTGTTGAGAGAAGGGTTCTGAGGAGCTGGACCTTCTGTTTTGAGGATTGGTTACACCAATGTAGAGGACAGGACAGTCCTCAGTGCACGGTACTGTCAATACCAAGACTCCCATTTAGTAGGTTAGAACTGAAGAAGACTCTTGGATGAAGAGGAGGAGCGTCTTCAAGAAATCTACTGTGTCTAGTTGACCTTCAAGTAACTATTTTTGGATTACTGACCTGGAGGATGGAGACCCTCCACAGACAAGTCAACTCCATGTCAGCGACAGACAACTGCACACAACCAAATGTGACCTCTGTATTGAGTCACCATCAGAGTGACCATCAGAGTGACCAGTGGCCAGTTTTCGTGATCCATCACTGGCCTCTTCAAGCTACAGTGTTCACTCTCTGGATCAAGGTTCTCCTCTCCATGATGATGCACCAATCTTTGGAATGCTTCGCCATCGTGGCTGACTGACCAGACTCACCTTTCGGTCAGGGCTTTACTCTGGCTGTCTCTGGCCGCCTGCAGGTCCTCCTCCAGACGCTTCTTCTCAAACTCCAGTTTCTGGGCATCACTGGGCTCCAGCCTCTGCCGGGGGCTGGCATACTGCAGTTCTTTCAGAAGCTCCTCCTTCTCATTGATGAGGATAAGGCGATCACGCTCAGGGTCAAGCAGCCCTGGCCACGCCTCACTATCCAGTTTGGCGATCTGCACCTCGATGGTGGCTATCCTGGGGTGGAGGTAGAGAGGTGGAGATGAGTAAATGAGAGGCAGGAACGACTGGCAGGAAGAAGCGTCCTCAGTCTAAGGTCCACCGACCTTCTCTTCACCTCCTCGTACTTCAGGCTCAGACGAACCTTCTCAGCCAGTTTGTTGCTGCTGGCTACGAACTAAATACCCAGGAGAGTGGAAAGACACAGACTTATCAACAAACACAACAAACCCTGGAGAGAAAATCAGTGATTCAGGTTAACATGGAAAAAGAAGGTGTTGATTCACTAACGCAGTGTTTCTCTCTTCAGATTCATCTCAGTGTCTTCCAGGTCATTAAATCCAAAAATAGCCTTTTTGGGGTCAAAGACCAGAACTCCCCTGTAGTCAGTTAGAACTGAAGAAGACTCATGGATGAAGAGGAGAAACATCTTCAAAAAGCCTACTCTGTCCAGTTGTCCTGGTAGGAACTATTTTACGGCCAGAGACATAAACTGCCTTTTGGACCCATCACTGATTTCCTCCCTGCTCATCTGTGCAGCAGTTTGAACTCAAATACATCAGTTTCCCGTCGGACGCATCAGTCACACTCACCTCAGCGGGGATGTCGGTCTGAGAACCAGCATCTGAATAGAGCCTGGGCAGGGAGAGCTCGGAGTTCGCCACAGAGGGACTGCTGCCCCACAGGTCCTTCTGAGAACCTGAGTCCAGCTGAAAACTGTCCTTCAACACAGCGAGTTTCTGGACCGAAGAAGAGAAGAAGAGACTGAGGAGCAGAGCTTTGATGAAACAGAGAGGAGACAAGGACGATGATTCTCCTACAGGGAGGGGAGCAGACAATCCATCCCCAGGCTTCACAGCAGCAGAGCCTCCTCAAAGATCTACCTGCATGAGCTCCTGCTTCTCCTTCTCTCCAGAGCTGATGGCTTCTCTGATGGAGCGGACCTCCGTGAGGATGGCCTGGGCCTCCTGCAGTCTGTAACCGTAGGTTGAGTTGGACATCTTGTGGTCAATCCTAGAAATGCAGCAGGCAGATTAGAATTAAGATGAAGGGAATTATATGTTGTTCAGCCTGCCAATGGGTTGAGCAATGTGGGAAGTCACGTGATCTGGCCACGGTCACATGGTCATGACTAGTCAGCAAGCAATTCTGAAATTCTGAGAGACGGAGAGAAGGAGAGGAGGAGGAGGAGGAGATCTACTCTGACTCTGTCCTGTACAGAACAGGTTCTCCTACATTCTTTAGAGAACGGGAGGAGAAGACCAGGGCCATGGAGCAGAGGGAGGAGCATGTCGGTCTGAAACACACACGCACACAGGTAAGTGTGTCTCTGGGGTCATGTGACTAACCTCACCTCCCCCTTAGATCACTTCCTGTTCTTCCACAGTGGAGGTTAGGGGTTTGAACCATGAACTGTATTAATATTCATAATAGTTTTATTTCACTGACAGCAAAGACCCGACCAGGACTAGACAAAGACCAAGACTAAGACTAAGACCAGACCAAGAACAAGACAAGACAAAGGCCAGATCAAGGCCAGGCCATTACCAGACCGAGTCCACACAGAGACCAGACTGATGGTCTGATGAAGTCTGGGGGAGACTGACCTGAGGAGGTTAGTAGAAAATTAGTTTTTCCTGGTCCTATCATTAGTGGACACATACATTCCAGCCTGAGCTGATGGCTCTGAGTGAAGTCACTGATTGGCTGCAGTCCCTGGTCAGGTGAGTGGAGGAGGACAGGAATGTGGTCGCACCACTCTGTCTCAGCTGTGATGCTGCCAACAAGCAGACTGGGCTCCTGCTCTGGGTCCTACTTCTACTGGGACATGATACAGTGTGACCCAGGTGGTCTGGGGTAACAAGTCCACCCTGATGACAAGCTGGAACCATTTATTCTGGATCGTCAGTCCACAGATAGAACAGGCCCTAAAAACCGTATTTCTCTTTATTCAGGAAAAACCTGTGGTCAGTGAAATAAGGCAGAAGGAGTAAGAGCTCAAGGATGAAAAGAACCGATAAAGGAGGAGGAGGAGGAGAGGAGAAGGAGGAGGGGGAGCAGCCTTGGTTGTATGAAGAAGCCAGGACTCACTCTCGGAGCGTCTGGAAGCCTTGTTCTTTGAACTGAAGCTCCTGCTTCAAACAGGCCAGGTCTCTCTTCAACTTCTTCACCTGAGAACCAGAGGATGAGAGCCAGAAGATGAGGACCACAGAGAGCAGAACTTTGTGTGTGTGTGTGTGTGTGTGTGTGTGTGCGCGCTTCTTACTCGACTCCTGGCGGTGGCTATTTCTGCCTTCAGGATGTCTGGGTCATATTTACTGGACGTAGATGATCGAGAGTTCACTGCAGGACGACCAGGGAGACCAAGATGAAGGAGAAGATTTAAAGCAGTTATGGGTTCAGGCCGGATGGCGGTCTGGACTTACAGCTGGTCTGAGATGTTGACTTGTCCCTCCAGACGTCGTTGAGCTGCAGGTACTCCTGCTGGGCCAGCTGCAGACGCTGCTCCTTCACCTGGTAGATCTCCTTCTGAGCGCTCAGGGCGTCGCGGGCCACCGACAGGTACTCCTTCAACATGGCCTCCTGCTCCCGCTGCCAAAGAACCCGAGGGTCCTCCAGCTGAGTGCTCTCTGTACAGAAGAGGACTGTTATGGAGGCGACAGAACCCGAGAAAATCAGACTGGACGGGCACAAGAACTCACTGGTGTTGTGGTCCACATAGTACGCTCCCACCACTGGGTCGTAGGCTTCCTCCCAGCCCACTGGTAACTCGTCCCCAATGCAGTCAGCAAAGGTCAGAGGCTTGGTCTGCCTTGAAAAGAACCAGAACCAGATGACAACCCGGAATCAAACACAGATCCAGACAGACTCAGTGGTGGCCGAGTGATTGAGGAACCGGACTTGGGTCCGGAGGGTTCTTGGTTCCATCCACCCACTGCCAAGTTACTACTGAGCATGGCACCGTCCCCACCCACTGCTCCCCTGGCGTCCAGAGCTACCAGAGAACGGTTCACTGTGGTCAGGGGTTCAATATCCTAGTGGACAGTGGTGTGGACCACAATGTCTCACACACACACACACACACACACACACACACACACACACACACACACACACACACACACACACACACACACACACACACACACACACACACACACACACACACAGTATGTCCTCCCTGGACAGCTTGGACAACCCCTCTCTCAGTACATCACAGATTTAGAATCCAAGCATGCAAATGTTTTGCTTTAACACAGGATTTTACAGATTTTCTCTTTTAAATATTTTCAATGATATGAATAGATCTATTTCCTTAATAAACTAATAGTAGTTTCTAACCTAAAAAAGAAGAAAAGAAAAAAGACAGTTAAACTCTAAGCTGGACGCAAGCGTCATTCACTCTGCTCTTCACTGTTATTGTCGCTGATTTAATGTCCTACGATGTCTCCTGGACACTGACAAAATGAAGAGACAGTCTTCACTTTTCTGTACTATACTGTGCTCTCCTTCTCGGAGACTGTATCCCACATCATGGACAGTATGAACTCACCAGCTCAGACAACTCACATGAAAACATACAACAGCAGAAATACAGTCAAGGGATTTGGGTCAGTGTTCTCCAGCAGCTGGAGTTTTGGTACCAGTGAAGCTGTGCTGTTTGGAGGGAATGTTCTCACACCTCCTCATTTCTGATGGCAGGAATGTGGAGAAGCAGGAATGGCTGGGATCTTTAAAATCCCATTTTTATTGCAGCCTTCTGAGGAACACCGTGGATGTTCATCTTCTGCTTCTCCAGCAGTCAATGAGTCACATGGACATCCACTCCATGGGCTGAGGTTTTTACTGTTTACTGCTGTGACTGTTAATATCTGTTGGAGTTGACGCCTCATCAACAACTAACCAACCAACCCCCTGTTGATTTTTGAAAAAAGAAGCAACACCAACATAGGGAAGCTGATTAGAAGATGAAGTGGACAGATGATGACTGAACTCTGACTGAACAACCAACACCACCACCACCACCACCGCCACCAGTCTCCTTGGAGCTCCTGCCCATACACCAGCATTGGATGCTGGGGTGATCCCTGACTGCTCAGAGCCTGTCACGATGACATATTATCTGGAGGGTCTATCTCTCTGTACCAGTGATACCAGTGGTACCAGTGGTACCAGAGTTCGGACAGACCTAAACCCTCACCGCTCCCAGCCACCAACACCGCAGGAGATGATGTTGACGTCTCAGAGTGAGCGGTCCTACCTGTCCCGGGGGTCGATCCAGCTCGTGCACTGGTGGATGTGGTCTATGTAATAGACTTTTCCATCGAAGTCTCTGGCCTCCTCCCAGCCTTGCGGCAGCGGTAACTCCTTCCTGGGCATTTCGGCAACCGCGTCTCCATCAACAGAGACGCGCCGCGCCGCGTCGCGTCGCTCCGCTCTACGACAGCTCGGTTTCACCGCGTTGTTTTTGCGCTCGGCCGCTGATTGGCGCTGTTTCCACGCAGGTGGTGCATGTTTTGACAACTTATCAAGGTCCAAATTCAGCGAATTCCTGCAAACCAAAGGCGATTATGTTTTCGGATCAGAAAGCGAAGGACGGTGGCGACCGATGTTTGGTCACAGGCGACCCCACAGAAGGCGTCGCTGTGGGAGTCCGTGTGTCCACAGCAGCGTCTCCTCTCAGTGTTGTTGTTGTTGTTGTTGTTGTTGTTGTCTTACAGCCCACGGAGGCGCCTCGGTCTCTTCACGTCTCTGTCCGCTGTGTCCAGGCCGCCTCCATGTTGTTAGCCGAGGTAGCCAAGCTAACCGCCCGCTGCCGACGCCGAGGAGCAACGCGACCAAACAAGATCCAAAAGTCTCGGTCTGTGGCACCAAACAAGGTCGAAGTCCAAGTTGAACTTCTCGGTCGACTTGTTAAATGTTCACATTTGCTGGGCCTCGGCCGAGAATAGGCGGAAAAGACGTGAAAAAACCGAGAGAAAAGTGTCCATTCCCGACAACTTTCAGATGTTTTAACCCTGTCAAGTACACCTCATCCGCTCGAGCTACTTCCGGTTGGAATTTTCCAAATAAAGTTACATACATGTATACGGTACAGTACATACCCACTCACACAAGTACTGTATGTATATACTGTGTATACAGTATATACATATGTGTGTGTGTATTTATATATACATACATTTTTTTCTATCCATCCTTCACTTCTGCACTTGTTCTGTTGCAAAATGCAGTTTCTCACTGTGGGACAAATAAATGATTTCTTAATCTTAATATTAATGTATACGTATGAGAGAGAGAGCATATATACATATATGTATATATATATATATATGTATATATATGTATATGTATATATATATATATATATATATATATATATATATATATACGCAAACACATACATTTACATACATATATAAATGTGGCAGTGGTGGCCTAGTGGTTAAGGAAGCGGACTTGGTTCCGCACGGTCCCTGGGTTGAATTTACCAGCTGCCAAGCTGCCACTGAGGTGAGGCCACATAACTTCTTGTGGCCTCACCACCCACAGGAAGGCTCACAATATGGTGCAATGTGATTTGGGTGGTGCCACCTGACCCTGCGCCCCGGCAACGGACAAGCAGGTGAAGATGAATGAATGAACATATGTGTATGTGAATATATGTTTATATATAGTGTATTAAATCTTTTTTTTCTTACAGCCAAAGTATTTTTCTATAGAATTTCATTTTTTTAAGTCAAAGACCCTCACACTAACAGAACTGTTAATATCATAGAAATCTCTTCAAATTATACATTGTTTTTTTTTTATTAAATATATTATTAAATTTTTTTTATTAAAATCTAGCTCACAGAGGTCAGTGATTGTTTCTTTCACCAGACTGCTGGACCACTACTGCCTCCAGTGGTCAGTTCTGTCACAAAACAACAAATCTGAGCTGTGAATTATCACTGAACTCAAGATGCTAATGTAAAGGCGAATGTGACGGAGACAGTGAGAAGACAATGAAACAGAACTTCAGGACAAACAAGACAACAGACATTGCTCAACAAGGATTTTATTTTGTTTTGTTTTTACAAAGATACTTTTTTTTCCCCCGACGACTCGTTCCTGAATCAGTGATGAACAGTGACCTGAAGTTAACCAGCAAATTATCTGCAGAATAACACGGCGAGTGTCCTCTCAGCGTCCACCTGCTTTATAAACACACCTTCAAAACCACGTCTTTGTGACCAATCAGGACATCTCTGCTCAATGTAGCCTCATCGCTGACTAGTCTGTGTGACAACAGACACAGAGAGGACGTCCTTCCGCTGAAGAACCATCTGTCCATCAGAGACACTGCAGGGACAATGTTGTCCTGGTCCGCCTCTCTACTCCACCCATCACTGAGCAGCAGCAGTAGATAAAGAGCAGATGAAAGCTTGGTAGTCCAGTGGGTGGCAGCGTTTGTAATCGTTGATCTTCCTCCTGATCTGACTGGGCGTGTCCTGGTAGTAGTTCTTCTCGTCTCGAGCCATGGCCTGGTATTGGGACGGTCAAACAGTCAGTGTGGTGAACCACACATTGCAAGTGTGTGTGTGTGTGTGTGTGTGTGTGGTCACCTTGTGGTCGTCCTGGTGTTCTCTAATCATGTGCTGAACGAACTCGATCAGGTCACTGGACAACGTTTTTGATTTTTTCAGTGCTCGTCCCGCCTCCTCTTCCAGTTCTGAGCCAATCACAAAAGAGAAGTTCGTCTGTGTGGATTACTGATGGGGCGGTGACAGTGAGTCACATGACCCCGATCAACGTGAAGAACTTACTATTGAGGACGTAGGGTTTAGTGACCAGGGCAGTGCCTGTGGGCAGGTCACTCTGGTCTCCGAGAAACTGAAAAAAGGACAAATAGAAATAAAAATGACAAACAAACGTCTGCGTGTGATTTGCTGGTTTTCTTCTCTGCTCTCAAAAGGACCACCTGTGGTCTACGGTTGACAGATAATGAAATTATGTTGGTTTATTGGCTCCATCCAATGGTTGCAAAACATTAACAAAATGGCCTTGGATTTTAACGCCACCTGCAGACGTATTGGAAGGAAATCAAACTCCTTGTCATTGTGACATTGTGATTGACTCCACTGCACACAACAAAATGTCATCTCTGTATTTAACCCATCACCAAAGTGAACAGTGTTCAGCTTTGAGCTGTGAGTGGGGACGGTGCCATGGACCTCAGTGGTAACTTGGCAGTAAGTGGATTCAAACCAGGGGCTTTGCAGACCCAGGTCCGCTTCCTTAACTACTAGGCCTCCATTGCCCTTAATCATGCCAATATGAGTCACCCATATAAAGGGAACTTCCTCTTTTTTTGTCAATATTAAAAATGTTAGCGTATCCAATTGAAGGGTTGCTACCCGACAGCTGAAAAAACCCTTTCTACCTGGATGCTGAACATCTAGCAGTGTTTTGCAGATGATCCTATGGTCTAAGTCAGGCATGGGCAAACTAAGGCCCAAGCTTTTTAATGCAATTGCAATTTATTTTTATTATTATTATACTTCTGCTTTTTCCCTGCAATAATGCATCCCCCCAGTAGATGACATCATAAGAGTATTAGATAATGTAAGATTTTAAGTTTTAATCTTCCTGCTCTGAACTTGGCCCTGTGTTCTTATTCAGGACCAATTGTGGCAAGTCAAACGTTTGCCCATGTCTGGTCGGCAGACATGTCCACAGAACCTTCAGTCAAAGGTTCTTGATCAGGGGTCTCAACCTTGCGGCCCGGAACGATATCTTACGGCCACCAACTGCCCATATTGGACCATACTTACATTGGTCTTTTTTATGGGGAGCGATCTGTTCGGGTCCGAGGACAGACCCATGTCCCGGAGGTTCCTCGACACAGACTTGTGGTCGTCCCACGCTCGTCTCACCTGACGACTGAAGACACAACGAGATTAGGATTAGGGTGAGGGTGAAGGCTGCTGTCTGGCTGTCTGAGTTGGGCTTCGACCCAGTTTCATCGAATGGATGATGGTCGCGGGCCACTTCAGGGCTAACAGCTAGTGTCCAGCAGTAGTTTGACGAGTTTAACCCTTTAAATACGACCTTTAAACCACAGAAGCGGCGCAGCTAGCGTGCTAACATGAGCTAACTCACTCTTCGATCGTTGGCCTCTGCTTTCTAATAAACTTCTTCTTCAGCTTCTTCCGGTTCTTATCATAGTCGAACTTCTTCCTTCCTCTGGACTGCTTCGTCTTCACCATCGTCCTCTGTTGACGGTCCTACGGAGTGGAGGAAAGGAGAGAAGACTTTGTTTACCAGGATCACGAGACGACAACGTGCGCGACCAGAAAACACGTGACGAGTGAGTTCCTGTCACGTGACCCAATCGCTGACGTTACTATAAGACAGACATTTTTTTCCTTCTCATCCTATACATATACACATATATACCTCTATATATTGAGAGAGAGATATACATATATAGTTTGTGAATCACAATGTAACAATGACAAGGAATCTTGATAAAAATTGAAAATTAAATATATATATACATATATATGTATATACTGATATTATGCACAATATCAGTTTATATTGACTGATAATTAAAGGGATATAAAAGACCACTTCAATACACTGTGGCTAGATATTGATTTACTGACAAATCAATCTAATGAATAATGCAGTGGCTACTTTAATCCTCTAGATGTCAGACTAGTGTAGCAGGACAGTCTGCCTCCAGTTCAGCATCTAATCAAACTTCCTGAATTTTTAGAAGGAGGATGGAGGGAGGAGAGAGAGGCAGAGGGGGAGGATCAGGGGGAGGAGAGAGGGGCAGAGGGGGAGGATCAGGGGGAGGAGAGAGGGGCAGAGGGGGAGGATCAGAGGGAGGTGAGAGGGGCAGAGAAGCAGAGCAGCAGCTGGAGAAGGAGAGCAAATGCCAGAGGAGTTACAGGGTTTCCGCGGACACAACGGCCCCTATCTAGAGGGACCCTGACTTCTTGGTCAACGGCAGGAGGAGTCGGAGGCCGGAGCTCGGGGGAAGGAGGGTGATTGAAGCTGCTGCTGCTGCTGCTGCTGCTGCTGTGGCTGCGGCTCCAGACACAGGAAGCATCA
This sequence comes from Paraplagusia blochii, assembly GCA_016785265.1. Taxonomy (NCBI): domain Eukaryota; kingdom Metazoa; phylum Chordata; class Actinopteri; order Pleuronectiformes; family Cynoglossidae; genus Paraplagusia; species Paraplagusia blochii. Next base: position 126,990 of record JAFBJS010021830.1, read on the forward strand.
TCATGGAGCTGGAGAACATAGTGGCCAACACGGTTTTGCTTAAGGCACGAGAAGGTAAGAGGATGGAGATGATCCACTACAGTGTCCAGGCAGCGATGGCCCGGGACACTCGGCCATCCACCAGACCTCCACCAACCATGGTTAACGTGGAGCGGTGAAAAAGTTCAGGCTGGTCCTTCTGTAAACCTCAACCACCGTTGGGTTTGTGGAACAGGATGGAGTTGTTGAAGAACAAACATCTGTTCCACCTTCCTGACTTCTGTCAAATTTAAGACCAGTAGAAAGGGTCTTAAAGTTCCAGGGTCTCAGGGCCCCATGGTCCCAGAGAGAAGAGTCAGGTGGAACACACACACACACAGAGGAGTGACTGTGTGTGTGTGTGTGTGTGTGTGTGTCGCTACAGTTGTTGTGAAACAGGAAGTTGCTGCTGATGCTTTGAAGCGTTCACTGTCAAACTGAAGGGAACTGTTCACACAGGAGGAGGAGGAGGATTAAGAGGAGGAGAAGGTAAAGGAGGAATAAGAGGAGGAGGAGGTGAAGGTGGGGAAAGAGGAGGAGGCAGAAGGAGGAGTGGACTGTGGTGGCAAGTGACACCAAAGTGATGGGAAAACCAAATCAAAACTATGGTTGACTTGGTGACATTTTATTTTTAGCAGCTACACTTACAGGAGTCACCAGAAGGCTGCGCCAATGAGCTATTAATGACACACCCTCATAGAGACATGGCTTTAGCTCGGGCTTTCCTTTGACCTAGGGTCGTGAAGGCATCACTGGCTTCAGTCTTAGACAAGAATTCTCAGGCTGGTAACTCAATCCTCACTTCTCCTCCTCACCTTCCTCACCCGGCCTCACCCTCAACACTACTTTCAGCCCCTCCTGGGCTTCAGTGACAGAATGGGACGGACAGTCTCTGTCTCTCTCTCTCTTCTGTGAATGTTTGCCTCCTGCTGGTTGGGGGTGGAAGTGAACCAGCCTTGTGTGTTCTCCAGGAGGAGTCGGCAACAGGAAAGGAAAGAGTAAGAAGTGGAAGCAGATGCTGCAGTTTCCGCACATCAGTTTGTGTGAAGATCTGCGACAGAGCACTGGTGAGATCAAAACACACACACACACACACACACACTGTCACACCATGACACACACTCTGGAGGAGTGATGAAGCAGCACAGAGGAAACTGTGGCCAGGCCAAAAGAGGAAACAAATGCCGATCATCCTGACGTTAGAATCAAGACACTTCAGTTTCTGTTGACATATAAAAGACAGTGAAGGTCATGGCCAGAGTGAACGGAGGGCAGACCTGACCCCCAGACCCTGCCGACCTCCATCCCCCCACAGACCTGAGTCCTGTAGTTTCACCACCAAACCAACTTAGGTCACACCACAGTGTGTTTCATTTGCCAGCCCCTCCTCGGAGATAAATCAGGGATTTCACTTCAAACTGGTCGAGTTCCTTTAGTTTGTACATTTTTCTTCCCAGTGTGAACAGAACATCATTCTCTGCACTTCATTTTCTCACACTTTTCACTCATGTCTCTATTTTTTCTCTGAAATATTCCTGGTCTGTTGTTGCCCCCGGGCCAAAGACTTCCATCGAAGACATATATTGTTTAAAGATAAAGATGTGTCAGATGTGTCAGTGAACAGAGTTTCTGTTGTGGATCTGTCTCACTCACACACACACACAAACACACAGGTTGTGCAGGTGACACACACCCTCACAACCAATAGCAAAACTTCAATTTTCCTTCACCACATTCAGAACATCCTTGAGTCAAATCTAATCATCTTCATCTGAACCATAACCCAAAACCCTCTGTTCCTGCGCCACTGTCCCAGACAAAGATGTCCAAGGCAGATGTCCTACATGGACAGACAGCGGTCTGGCTGGGTTAGTTTGACGGGACAGTTGTTAGATTTAAGGACAGGAAGATCATCAGACACAGAGAAGAAGTAAACTCGAGGAAGATGAGGAGATTTTTTTCTTTGTTGGTTTCTCATTAAAAGGAGGAGGTCTGTTGAGAAACAGATTCAGGAAGTAGCCACTTCCTCCTTTTCATATTCAACTCTGACTGCAGCAGCAGCAGCAGCAGCAGCAGCAGCAGCGAGACTCACAAAGGTAACTCCAGGTCTCAGGCAGCTCCAAGGAGACGTTAGTTTTGCATCAAGAAAACATTCAAATGCAAAGCAGCTCACGACACTCAGGAAAAAAAAAAACAAATGTGAGTCAGAAGAGGAAAAGAAGAGAAGACCTGAGAAGGAAGGAAAAACAGCAGAACTGCGGTCGTTCACTGTCAACTCCTGGACTCTGGTCCATCTGTGTCCTGCTGACACTGATGTGTTTGGACTCACTGTCTCACTCTGACGCTCTCGTTTTTACTTTTTTTTAAGTAGCACCAATCAATTTAGTTCATAATCTAGATCACCAATGTCAAACTGTGGCCCGGGGACCAAATCTTGCCCTGCAGTGCAATTATTTTTGGCCCGCGAGATAAAATCAAATGTGTACTATAGTCGGCCCACCCGTGCGTAGACTTACATACTCTCAGAATTTGTTATTTGTTATAGCACACACATACATTTTGGCAGTGGTGGCCTAGTGGTTAAGGAAGCGGACTTGGGTCCCTGGTTCAAATCCACCAGCTGCCAGGTTGCCACTGAGGTGCTCTGAGCATAGCACCGCCGCAACCCACATCACTTCTTGTGGGCTCACCACCCACAGGAAGGCTCACAATTTGGCGCAATGTTATTTGAGTGGCGCCAACTGCCCCTGGCGCCACCCAAATAACCCTGCGACCCGGCAACGGACGAGCAGAAGAAGATGAATGAATGAATGAATGAATGAATGAATGAATATAGCACACACATACATTTTGTTCTGTAGAGAAAGATTTAAATTGAAGCAATCTGAAAAGACAACAAAGAGACAAAGACACCGAATAAGAAACAAATAACAATGATGTGTGAATTTTTCAATTTTATGTGTTGATACTAATAAGCTTTGGCTGATCCAGAGTCAGTGTATCCACATAGAACAAACACTATTTCATATCCAGAGAGAAGAGAAAACATGCAAGTTTAGAGTCAATTTCTCAATATATATTGATCTGTGCGACTGTTGGAGTGAAAGGCACAGACTCAGAAGGTTCAGCCAAACAGTTCTGCGAAAGAGTTTGAACTGACTTGGGAGGGACAGCAGTCAGCGGTGGTCAGTAGTGGTCAGCAGTGGTCAGCAGTAGTCATCAGCGGACTAGTAACCTCCTCTGAGTGACTGTTGTCTGTCTGTAGACAGAGACTACAGCAGTCTGTGTGAGCGTCAGCCGATTGGACGTCTGTTGTTTCGACAGTTCTGTGAGACCAGACCTGGACTGGAACGCTGTATCAAGTTTCTGGACGCTGCGGTGAGTGCGGTGTGTGTGTGTGTGAGAGATCACTGGATGAAGATCACTTTGTGCGACCTTGAAAACATTGATGAAGGGGCGTGGGATCATCAGTGATGTGAAAAACATACACTTGCTGCCTGAGGTCAGACCAATCTGACCAAAGCCATGCTTCCTGCAGGCTGAGTACGAGGTGACACCTGACGAGGAGAGGAGGGCCAAAGGACAGGAGGTGCTCCAGAAGTTCCTGCACTCTCAGGTATCTGTTGCTCCCACTGCAGTTGGAGGTGGAGGTGGAGGTGGAGGTGTTTTAGGCTTAAAGTCAAAGCTGACCCGCTGAGGCCTCCTCCAGATGTTAAACTTCACTGAGTCGAATCCTTCTACTCTGTTGTAACTTGTAATGTCAGATGACGACACCTCCTGCTGGTGCAGGGTGGAACTGCCCACTACGTATAGACTAGACCAGGGGTGTCTAACCAGTTCCAGAAAGAGCCGCAGTGGCTGCAGGTTTTCGTTCCAACCAAGCAGCAGCAGCAGCAGCAGCAGCAGCAGCAGCAGCAGCAGCAGCAGCAGCAGCAGCAGCAGCACACACAGAGTTGAGGGTTTTAATCAACTGATCTCAGTCATCAGGCAGCTGATTGGTCAAATTGTGTGTTCTTGGTTGGTTGGAACAAAAACCTGCAGCCACTGCGGCTCTTTCTGGAACTTGTTAGCCACCCCTGGACTAGACCAAACATTGCTGTTTTTGCCATGCAGTCACGTGACCACGTGTCGGAGCTGGACGCTGGCTTGATGGACCGTTGCCGCCAGGAGCTGGAGCAGAACAAAGGTGCCAGCAAAGAGCTTTTCAAGGACTGTACCAAGTGAGACCAGTTGTTCTCCTGACGTTCTCAAGCTGTTCTGTGTCTGTTTAAGTCCCTCCTCCTCCTCCTCCTCTTCTTCTTCATTTTAAACACGAGACATTATATAACATTACATTTGTCCAAAGTACAGTAGAGCGTCACGTTGAAGTGTGACGTCGATCTGTCTGCCAGGTTAATCCACGACTACCTGAGTGTCGCCCCATTTGCGGATTACCTGGACAGTATGTTCTTCAACAGGTTCCTGCAGTGGAAATGGTTGGAAAGGTGAGCTCCCAGTGGTCTGTCAGTGGTTCTGCATCACTTCCTGGTGTCCTCTTGACCTTGAGAATAGAACGTGGTCACCTGACTTGAACTTTTCCCTCTCTGTGGTTCCTTGTCCAGGCAACCTGTGACCAAGAACACCTTCAGACAGTACAGGGTTCTGGGGAAAGGAGGGTTTGGGGAGGTGAGCACCATTTGATGAAAAAACATCTTTTCTTCAGAAGGATTGAAATTGTTTTTTTTTTTTTTTTGAAGAAGAAGAAGAATCCATCATCTCTTTCTTCTTCTGAGGGAAATTGTTTTGGACATTTTATCGACATCAGTTGGATTTGATCGTTTCTGCAGTTGCTCATGATATTTGATCGATCGTTTCTGTTGACCTTCTTGCGTCCTGCGCAGGTGTGTGCCTGTCAGGTCAGGGCCACGGGGAAAATGTACGCCTGCAAGAAACTGGAGAAGAAGAGAATCAAGAAGAGGAAGGGCGAGTCCATGGCCCTGAATGAGAAGCAGATCCTGGAGAGAGTCAACAGCAGGTTTGTGGTAAGACTGTGTCTCCACCATCATCACAGTCATCTAGCTAGCTTGACGTTCTCACAGCCGTTCTGACCGAGTTGGTTCACCTTACCTGGAGGTAACTTTCCCCACGCCAGGTGAGTCTGGCGTATGCCTACGAGACCAAGGAGGCGCTGTGCCTGGTTCTCACCATGATGAACGGGGGAGACCTGAAGTTCCACATCTACCACATGGGGGAGTCGGGGCTAGATGAGACCAGAGCCATTTTTTACGCAGCAGAAATCTGCTGTGGCTTGGAGGACCTGCACGGAGAGAGGATAGTCTACAGGTCAGGGGGTAGAGGTGGGGTTGGCGGTTGGATGTCACTCTGATGTCAACGGTTCTAATCCCTCTTTGTCTTAAAGGGACCTGAAGCCTGAGAACATTCTTCTGGACGACCTGGGTGAGTGTGGAGACAGGAAGACCTGAAAACTCATATTCTTTTTATTGATTCACTCATGATTTTTTTTTTTTGTCTCTTCAAATGTAACAAAAAAGATGATGTCAGATCAAAAGAGGAGAAGAAGTCTGAAAGCTCCTCTCATCTGCTCTACCTCCTGCTGTAGGTCACATCAGGATCTCCGATCTGGGCCTGGCTGTTTATGTTCCTGAGGGTCAGACCATCAAGGGCCGAGTGGGAACAGTGGGCTACATGGGTAAGTCGGGCTGGACAGTGAACAACAGGGGGCACTGCTGGTCCACACACTAAAGACGTTGGAGCTTTTTATGCAATGGGCTGTGGGCCGCGGCCAACAGACCAGAGAGTGGGCCGCGGCCAACTGACCAGAGAGTGGGCCGCGGCCAACAGACCAGAGAGTGGGCCGCGGCCAACAGACCAGAGAGTGGGCCGCGGCCAACAGACCAGAGTGTGGGCCGCGGCCAACAGACCAGAGTGTGGGCCGCGGCCAACAGACCAGAGAGTGGGCCGCGGCCAGCAGACCAGAGAGTGGGCCGCGGCCAGCAGACCAGAGTGTGGGCCGCGGCCAGCAGACCAGAGTGTGGGCCGCGGCCAACAGACCAGAGAGTGGGCCGCGGCCAACAGACCAGAGAGTGGACCGCGGCCCACTCTCTGTTCCATCCTCTGGTCATCCTCTGGTAACTGTTCCATCCTCTTTGTCGGCCCCAGCTCCGGAAGTGGTGAAGAACGAGCAGTACACCTTCAGCCCAGACTGGTGGGCCCTGGGCTGCCTCCTGTACGAGATGATCGAGGGCCAGTCGCCGTTCCAGCAGAGGAAGAAGAAGATGAAGAGGGAGGAGGTGGAGCGGCTGGTGAAGGAGGTGGAGGAGGAGTATTCCAGCAGGTTCTCTGAAAAGGCCTCCTCCCTCTGCAGGATGGTGGGTGAAGCCTTTCAGCCAGAATGGGCGGGCGGGCTGTTGTTTCCTTGTTTGACCATGAGAGGGTGCTCTTCCTCTCTTTTGTTCTTCCACAGCTGCTGGCCAAAGACCCTGCAGACAGACTGGGCTGCCAGGGGGGCGGAGCTTCCGAGGTCAAACGCCATCCCATCTTTCACAACATCAACTTCAAACGGCTGGAGGCGGGGAAGCTGCAGGTTCCCTTCACGCCTGACGTAGGACAGCGCCCCCTATGGATCGCTGCGTTTTCTGATTCCTGCTGGCTGAAGTTCTCCTGCTTCTTCCTCCACAGCCTCAGGCCATCTACTGTAAGGACGTCCTGGACATTGAACAGTTCTCCACAGTTAAAGGCGTGGAACTAGAACCCAAGGACGAGTCGTTCTACACCAGGGTGTCAACGGGCAGTGTCTCCATCCCCTGGCAAAACGAGGTGGGAAACCAGACCGAGCAGAAGTTGGAGAAGGTTGGAGTAAAATCATGATTTGATCATAACTCTCTGCTCCACCTCCCCTTCCTTCTCCCAGATGATTGAGACCTCCTGTTTCGAGGAGCTGAACGTCTTCCATCCAGAAGGAAATGTTCCTCCAGACCTGGACTGGAGGGGACAACCATCTCCTCCACCCAAACAGGGTCTGCTGCAGAGGTTCTTTGGACGTCAGGTCAGGATGACACTCACCATTTACCATTGACTTCACGGTCATTCTCCACACAACACACTGACTGGCCGTGCGTCTGTACTCCCCCTGCAGGACTGCTGTGGCAACTGCAGTGACAGTGATGAGGAGCCGACCAGGCTGTGACGTGCACGACTCACGTGCATCTCGCACCAAGTGACCAGTTCACAACTTTTGCACATTATTCCCTCCAAACTTCCGAGAGTAGATTTTGACCATTATTTAAGGACGTGCGTCTTCTTTTTTTCCCATGTCCCCAAAGGACTGGGGTCAGAGTTACTGAAATCAGCCTGTCTTTGTTCCCCCCTGTCCATGGACTAGAACACAGAGACAAAACAGGGCAGCTGTGTGAAGACAATGTTAGGGGACCTCGTCCTCATGTTCTCGAGACCCATGGTCTGGGAGACCTGTGGTCCAGGAACTGCTTAAATATAGTTTGAAGTTTTTTGAGATATCTGTGAATGTTGGGACCAAATTGTCAGGTTCTCATGACTTCCTCTCTCAGGGTTTCTCTGTAGGTCCTCTGTAGGTCGCTGGTACGACAGCATTTGGAGCTGGGCCGGTTCTGACGCAGGAGAACTTAGGTGTGAAGCTAATGATGATAAAATAAAGGAGATACCTCAGAAAGTCCCAGCTGGGTCCACTGGTCTTTTTGTCCAACAGGGATGTCTTTCAACCAGTGCAGGTAGCAGGTCTGGGTTCCAAATCAATTGTAGCAGAATTCTCTGTCAAAGAAATGGACACAGTACCAGGAGAATCCCAACGCTAGGACCAAGGTCAACGAGGGCGCTGCTCTGAGTGGACTGGGCTGAGAAGGTCCCTCTACATGGGTCAACCATGTAGACGGCCATCAAGACGACATCTGGAAAGAAAACACACTGTGGAGCTCAACGTTAGCTAATGCCACCAGCAGTGATCATTGTTTCTTCTTCTGTTTTCCAGAAGAAAATGACTCTGTTTTTCCTCCACTAGAGGGCGTAGCCTGAGGGCTCGGCACATGCTGACCCAGGTGACCTGAGGAACTGTTAGAGAAAGAACTTGTAAACCGGGCTCCCCAAGGAGGAGGCTCCTGGAGCTGTGGAGGTTGGAGCTAAGAGGTACAGTAGTGGGGCAGGGCCTAGAGGGCGGAGTCAAGTCTCCCGCCGGTTCCACGTCATCCTTGTCCAGATTGTGCAGACACCGCAGTGCTCAGCACGGTATTTGAATCACACACCACAGAAATGTGGAGAATCAGCAGAGGAGAACCAGCAGAGCCCAGAGGAGGGACCAGAGGAGACCCCCTCTGACATCTCCATCACCGAGGGGTCAGTAAACCAGGCAAATCTTTGGATTAGATTAGATTAGACCAGACTGGACCAGACACCATGGACAGAAGGTCCTCTGGTGTCTGCAGTGGGATAAAATACCTTTCTTCTGCAGCAAGGACGTCTGAGAACCTTTCTGTTCTCAGCTCCGTTCCCGGAACGGTTACTGTAGACGGTGATCCAACAGTCAGAGTGGACCGAGAGGACAGTCCTGCAGAAGTACAGACCTAGACTCTGTACTTCATGGTCAGAGACTGAAAAGAAAGTTTCATGGGTTCGTTGACTGTGTTTGTCTCCTCGCTCTCGCCCTCGCCCTCTCCCCCCACTGACTCTTGAACTTCACATGAAGAGAAGAAGACTGGACTGACTTTGTCCACAGACTTGAGTCTGAGCTAAAAGTTTCCACAGAAATAAATAAGAAGGAAAGGGTTAGGGTTAGATTTCCAGGCCATTTAATCTTGAATTCAGTCATAAAATGATACAAAAGGAGTGAAAAAGTTGGAGAGGAGCCACAGTCCAACTGGAGTCAGTCAGCTTGAAGTGGAATAAATAAAAGTTTGGCGCCGATGGGACGTAAATACAAGATTAAGTGACTATGTGGAGGTGAGTATGAGTGGAGCCCGGTGGACACTTTATTACTGTGTTATTACCACTGGAAAACTACGAAGCAGACTAGTCCGAGCAGCAGCAGCAGCAGCAGCAGCAGCAGCAGCAGCAGCAGAGCTACATTAGGGTGGAGTGCAGAGCAGAAGGACGTAGGAATAAATAAATGAAGACAGGACGTCTCTGTGGCTACTCTCAATTTCTCTACACACTCTTATTTATATTATTATTACTTTAGAAAAGAAGCCAGAGACTTCCTGTGGATTTGGAAGGGAAGCTCGTGATTGGCCCGTCAGTCGTCTTCGTCCTCCACCACCGGATCAGTGTCCCAGCAGGTGATGTCGATCTCTGTAAGACACAGCAGCGTCTCGCCGTCAACTCCACCTCCGACCAACTCTCACAAGATCAAGGAGAAAACTCACCTGGAGGTTTGTTATAAAGAACCGGAGTGGGTTTGGTCGACGAGTCCTCTGATTGGCCGAACTCTTCCTCCTGTGATTGGCTGAAGTATCCTTCACTGGCCTGTAAGACAGACACGGGTCAGAGGGGCGTCAGGCAGCGGTCAGGTGGGTGCTGAGCTTACTGACCTGCAGGCCTTCCTTCAGAAGAGCCTCTCCATTGGTCATCAACTGATTTACATCCGAAATCTCCACCCCCCCCTGCGCTGCGTGCTGCAGTGCATGCTGGTAACTCAGGGTCATGTGATCTGATCCCGTCAGGTCCACCAGACTGGACGGCTCGTCCTCTGCGCCCCCAATGGAGCAGAACGCCGCGTCCGCGGTGTCATCAAAGCTGAGCAGCGGCTGATGTCGACCACTAGGGGCAGTAGCCGAAGCAGCGTCGAGTGGAGAGCTGCAGCGGACGTCGTCGGCCTCGTCCGTCGGGTGCGCCGCAGGGGTGGAGTCCCACAGGTCCCCAGACTGGGCTTCCTGGGATGACCGGTCCGGTTCAGGACCCAGGCCTGTGGAGCAGAAACATCCAGACCTGATTAGGTTTAAGGTTAAGGAAAGCTTTGTTTTTCCCACAGCAGAACTTAGGACAGTAGACTCTACAACAGTCAGTCAGGGCTGAAGACAGCAGAAACAGTATGAAGACCTCATGTGACCACGAAAGTGGAGGGTGGAGCTCTGTCCAGCTCCGTCCAGGGAACGACCCAGGACAGAGCTGGACTTCTTGATGTCTTTGTGCAGCTTGTCCCATCTCTCTCCCTCTCCAGGATGCTGCTGTACCAGCAGACCACACTGTACATGTTCTCACTGGTACTGTTACGGTGAATGGTACCATTTCACCGCAGTTGGAAGACACCTGGTGTCTGGTACTGTTCCTGGTTTATGGTAGTGATGGACCAAAGATTCAGAAGAAAGTCCTCCTGGTTCAATGTTTTGGGACATGTCCTCGTCTTTGCCATATTTTTTTGCTGAAGTTGCACCTAAAGTCACAGCGGGGCCGGATCAACGTCATTGGTCAGTCAACAGTTAACTTACCACAGTCCACCAGTGCGTCCACCTCTCGCACCAAATCGTTTCTGATTGACTGGACGTCAGTTTGGGGACCGACGTCAAGTTCATCTTCGACATCGGCAACATCGCCACCTGGAGGAAGCACACAGAGCAGACGGCAGGGGAGAAGCAATGTCATCACCGGGAATAGTTTGATGGTGCATCCAGGTCACATGACGACAAACAAAAACACAAAACTAGTGACTGGTGTCGACCAATCACATCCGCTCGTCGCCGTCCTCTGACCACCACAGTGGTCAGTGGGTTCCGTTTGGCCAGATGTGATAGAGGGTTAGGGTTAGAACCCAGTGGTCAACGGACACAGGTCAGTCAGAGCCACAGACGCAGCGTTGCTCAGGATCCATGTCCTCTGACGGCCAGGAATTTTTATTTTGTTGCACGGCTGGTAAATACACGAGGACATTCCTGTGTCCACGTGTCAATCAGCACAGAGACACAAGTTGATTAAACCCTTGTGAAGGAAATGAATCAAATAAAAACCTATCCAAACTTTTATTCCACTGTGAGTCTCTTGCTCTTGACTTCCAGAACCTGACACTGACCTGGTCAATCCATTCAAACGTTAGCACCACCCAGAGGCTGCACTGCATCACAACACCACCACCTGGTTCCCCCTTCACTCTCCCTGTGTACGTACCGGCCCAAGCCACAGCCTGCCGCGGCGACGACTGAGACGGGGGGCTCTGACTGTGTTGGTGCTTCAGAAACGGGCTGTCCAGGCCACCTGGAGGTCGGGGTCACGTCAGAGCAGGACAGAGAGTGACCAGAACAACCAGGGAGGAAAAAAATGAAGAGGAGAAGTGAGTGAGGACAGCCTGCAGTTCTGCTCACGAACCAGCAGGTGGCTAATCCCCTTCCCCGCCTAATCTTCCCCCTTCATCCACCTTCTCCTCCTCTTACTCTTGCTTCTCACCCTCTTCCCTCTCCTTTTCCTCCAACCCCTGCCCCTCCCCCCTCTCGCCCTTCCTCTTCCTCCTCCTGCTCCTTGTCCTCCTACTCATCCTCCTCAGTCCTGTTTTTTTTTTTTTTTTTTTACCAGTCCTGTGGATGGAGACGGGCGACGTGTCCAGACTGACGGTCAGCGCTCGCTCCTTCTGCTTGAAGAACTCTCGAGGGTTCCCGGAGCGCTGGGCAATGACGGCCTTGGCTTCCTGGACCGACAAGGAGAGGAGAAAGGGAGTCAGAGCACAGTCACTGAATGAGCCCTGTGGTGTTACTGCCTCCAGGGGGAGCTCTAGCTGCACTGTTCCACAGCAACAAGATCAAATGAAACAAACAATGAATGAAAAGGAAAAAATGAATGTGCGTGTGTCCACACACTCACCTCCACCTCCGACTCCTTCTTCTCCACACTCTGATCCTCCAGACTTGGCTCCGTCACCTGAACACAACACTGAGTCTCAATACCAGGAACGACACTGACCAGCAGGTGGCAGCAGAGTCTGATTTCATATCGATTTTACCAATTCTCTTTTGGTTTGTCAGGTGCTGAGTCAGTGTCAGTGGAAAGACCTGATCTTCTGTGGTTCTGACCACCACAGTGGTCTTTAAGCCTCCTACTGCCACAGCCTAATCTACAGCCTGGACTTCTACCAACCCATGGGAATGGATGGGACTGGAGTCTGTTGACTCCCCAGAGGCTAATGGGGGGGTCTATCTAGAACCACACAGTGTCCACAGTGTCAATCACACACTTACTGACGTCACCTGGTTCCTCTGCCGTTCCTTGGCCTCTTCCTCCTCCTGAAGCTTCTTCCTGTTTCACACACAAACACATCGATGTTACGAGACTGAAGCATAGATTGTTCTCTAATCTCTCAGTAAAATACCAATATTTTCTCACTCTAGCGCCACCTACTGACCTACAGTGGGGCCTGTAATCTGACCTGTGCTCCTCGATCTGACGCTCCCTCTCTCTGTATCTTTTCTCCCGGTTCTCCTGCTCCTGCCTCTCCAGCTCCATCCGCTCCTCCTCATAGCGCTGACGCTCCTCGGCTGCTTTCTTTCGCTCCTCCTCCTTCCTTAACTCCTCCTCTTTCTGGAAGATCCAGCACACACGACAGGCCTGATCCCCCAGGTGATTCTGAACTGAACCTGCGGCCCAATCACAGGGATCCATCCCTGGTTCTTACCTTGGCCTGTTCCCAGAATTCCTCTCTGTTGATCTTCCTCATCTCCACCTCAGCATTTGTCTTTTGATAAACTGTTCCCTGGAAAAGAGTCCAACAAAGTGGGAGTGGAACCAACGTCCAGATCGAGACAAAAGCACGCGTCTGCGGGCGCGCGCGGCCTCACCACGTCTCCGTGCTCCTCCTCCCTCGTCTTCAGCCGACTCAGTACCGGACTGGCTACGGCCGCCGTCCCATTGGTCAGTCTCTGTCCCACGGCGGAGGGTTCGATGTCGTCCAGGCTGCTGGCGTTGACGATCACCTCCACGCCCTGAGGACACACGAAGACACACCACCATCACAAACCGCTTCCTGTTTGCCATGACGACGTCTGAGAAAGCTGACCTGCAAGAAATCCGCGATGGCGGCCACGTGACTGGCGCAGGCACATTTCCTGGCGTCGGGCACGTCATCGCCCACCTGAGAACCACAGACACACGCTGCGGTCAAACAAACTTCCTCCAGTCCACTAGATGTCACTGTTTCTCCCGTTGGCGGCTGCAGAAACTGCACAGATCCTGATCAGCCCCCCGGCCCCTCACCCAGTTGATGAGGATGTATCGAGGCAGAGCCACGCCCACTTCTCTGATGCTGCAGAAGCCATACATCACTCTGCTGCTGTCAAAGGTCAGCGTGATCTCGGGAAGACCGCCCCCTGCAGGAAAAGACACAGGCAGCAGTAGAGCGGTCAGGAGTTAGGTCTCGGGACAGGGGTTGAGTTTATAAAGTCCAGGTTCAGAGGACGTACCTCCAGACGCTGCCAGTGTCAGAAAGTCACTGTCCTCCTCATATGTGAACAAGGCCCTGGAGGAGAGAGGAGGAACTGACATTAGCAAACCTCTGGAGCACAAGTTCCCAGAGAGCACTGTTCAGTGTCTTTGGTCAATACGTATGGAGCCAGAACACACAAACGTGTTTTGAGGAATTCACAAATGTATTTCAACAATAAATACACAAGGATTCACACATAAAAATACATCTGTGATTTCTTCAAAATACGTTCATGAATCGTTGTACGCGCATTCAAATCGTGCTTTTAATTTGTGAAACTGCCTGCCCATGAGTGTGTTCGTTTGAGCCTCTTCTTGCGCTGACCAAATTCGTGTGCGTATTTTGCTTCATCGGTCCGTCAGCAGCCAATCAGAGGTCTCGCTCGTTTGCAGCCAATCACAAGGCAGTGTCCCAACGAGGGTCCGTCTGTTACGTCACTGTGTGTCCACAGTTTCACAAATTCACAAACATAGCTTGAGGAATCAGTTAGTCAGAGAGTTGGACATTGTGTCCATCAGACGGTCAGTTGTCTATCGTTCATCGTCTAACTCCAGAGACAGTCTGAACCACAGACTCATCTCTTCGGTTCTGGCCTGTCCTGTCATTAAAAAAAGCGCCACACTGTGGTTGTTTGAGGACAGTTGTTAGACTCTGTCACTTGTCAGTGAATGGTCAGTTGTCTGGTCAGTAGTTAAACCCAAATGCTTTTGTTTCTCCTCGTGGTCAAGTTTAGAAAAGGACCAGACTGGGCTGACCCCCCGACCACAGTACTGACCCCCATCATCGTTCTATCTGCTCCCCTGCACCATCACCTGTCTCTTATACACATCTTCCGCTCCTCCTCATAGCGCTGACGCTCCTCGGCTGCTTTCTTTCGCTCCTCCTCCTTCCTTAACTCCTCCTCTTTCTGGAAGATCCAGCACACACGACAGGCCTGATCCCCCAGGTAATTCTGAACTGAACCTGCGGAGAAAAACCACGGCTGCTGAAGGATTCAAAGAAACAAAACAGCATGAAGTGAAACCACCGACCCTGTCCACGGACTCTGGGGTCAGACTGTCCAAAATGTCCACTAAACCTTTCTAAACCTGATGCAGGTCTCTCCCTGTCTCTGTCTTTCCTCTCACCAGGACCTGGAGCTGACCTCATCCCAGAACAGAACCAGGGTTCTCCAGGCTGAGGGCTAGTCTGGAACCAGAACTACTTGACCCAGGATCAGGGTTGTTGACCCAGACTCAACTCTACTTCCATCTGCATTCCTAGATTTCTATCATGGCTACATCTTCGTGGACCACAGTCGTCAACCAGAACACAACGGAGGAGTGTCTGAGTGGAGGAGTTCATGACAAACTGAGGATAAGGCCCAGAACCAGAACCAGAACCAAACCCAATCCCAATCCCAATCCCAATCCCAGACCCAGACCCAGACCCAGACCCAGACCCAGATCCAGATCCAGATCCAGACCCAGACCTGATCCTTGACCCTCGGGCCGTTGGGTTCTTTTTTCATTTTTCACTTTTTTCAACAAACAGCTGAATCAGGAGAATCGGCGGCCGCGCGCTCGCGCGTGTGTGCGAGATGACAAAGGCCCAGACGGGGATCAGCAGGATCATCATGAGCAGCAGCAGCAGCAGCAGCAGCAGCAGCAGCAGCAGCATCGGGATGCCTCTATAGCGGCTCCGGTGCCGAATCGAGGGTTTGCGGTTAATCGACGGTGGGTTTTGCTGGTGTCGGACTCACCAGTCGGTGTCGCTGCTCTCGTCGATGACGTCCTGGTACGCCGTCAGCACAGTCAGTCTGTTCTTCCCCAGATTAACAGCCATCACCGCAACCAGATCTGAGCATCCAGGTCCAGAAAGAAGAACTAGAACCAACAGTGGAAAAAAATAAAAACAGAAAACTCCCAGAACCAGAACCAGGACCAGGACCAGGACCAGGACAAGACTGAAGGGGAGGATGGAGAGAGAGAGGGAGGAGAGAGAGGGGGAGAGAGACAAAGCCTACCACTGGTGTCTGCTGGGTCCTAGCGCCGCATTTTTGGTGCGAGAGCCAGAGTTCGGTGGTTAAACTTGCCTGCCAGCGCCCCCTGCTGTAGAACTAACCCTAATCCATGATTTCCCTTTTCGTTTCCTGTTCACTCCAGTTTTTCCAGGGTTCTGTTCTTGGACTAGTGTGTTTGGGTTAGATTTTAGTCAAATGAAGCCGCCTGTCTCCCCTGTCTCCCCACTCCTTGTGTCGTCGTTGTTCTGCTGCCACACGGTGGTCAGTTTAAGTACTGACGTGCACATCATCGGAATCAGTTAAAAACAGTCGAGGCACCGAGGACGTCATGACGTTGGTCGGGGCCACACCCCCACCGACAGTTGTGTTTCTATAGACTCACCACCAAGCAGTAGGTGGCGTAATTACACATTAGTTTGGATTTTATTATGACAATGTGATATGAAGAGAATATTAAAAGTTTTCAAAAACAAACCAGCCACTAAACTAGCCACTAGGAGCGCCAACAGAACTGTGAACCTACCAGAAACTGTTGGACATTGGACTACTGTTGGTCCAAGAAAAAGAAGAAGAGGAGGGAGATTGAAAAGAGGAAGGTTAGGAGCGTTAGTCTGAAGGTGGGACCCCCAAATGTAGGTACAATGACAGGGAAGAACAGAGAGCTAGCTGACATGATGGAGAAGAGAAGAAGAGACCAGGTGGAGGGACAGCACAACTAGAAATATGAAGAGGTTTGATGTGATTCTACCATGATCATCAGGGAAGACTATGATAGGAATGTGGTGGAGGTGGAACCAGTGTCAGGTGTGGGTGAAGGTTGTCAGTGGGTCTGCTCCACAGGTCGGCTAAAGTTAGGAGAAAAGGAGAAGTTTTGGAATGAGCTGGATTTGGTTGTAGAGAGAGAGAGAGAGAGAGAGAAGGACTGGAGCAGATTCCAAAGGTCATGTTGGAGAAGGAAACAGAGGGAATGAGGAAGTGATGGATCAGGGATGAGGTGATTACAGGGACAACGCAGACAGGAAGGTTTGGACCAGGTAGGAGACAAACAGGGGATTGATGGAGGACATGGAGGTGGTTAGAGTAGAAGATGAAGAGAACATGGGGAGATGGAAATGTTGACTCGCTGTGAAAACACCTGAAAATGGTACAAGCTGAAAGAAGAAGATTAAAGAGATATTTCTACAAAGAATCCTTCAGGGGTTTGGTCTTCAGGTGCAGATGACGTGACGTGACGTGACGTGACCCAGACCTCCCCTCATCGGAGCTGATAAGGGTTAGGGTCTGAGACTCCTACCCACAGAACGACAGACCGGGCGTCAAACCAGCAACCTCCTGACGAGGTTCAGCACCGCTCAGACCAGCCACTGAGATGTTTGAGTAACAGATGGACTTTATTATAAATATACAGTGTGGAGATGGAATGGTACCTGACAAGGACAAAAGAAATGGAACGTGACTTCACCGCAGCAGCACCACCATCATCATCATCATCATCATCATCATCATCACAACACAGAGGACCATGGCCCGTGGCCATCTCGGAAACAGCGTTGTGGGTTCAATCCCCATCTGACAGTCGCTTGGACTAAAGCGTCTGCTCAAGGCACAACGAGGGGAAAGATGTTTCCAGATGTTGGTTGACTTTAATCAGAAACAAAATCCTGCCCCCTAGAGGCAGTAACAGACTAACGGCTGCTGTGCCTTCCAGTGATGAAGTCACTGATTGGTCAGTGGAAATGTGACGCCGCACTACGAACTAATGGTGTAAAGCAAAAGTTCTAAAATGGTGGAAAATCTCTTCTTCAACTAAATATGGTTGTAAGGTTTTTACACAGAGCGCTCACTTTTATTTGTTCGTGTAGCTTTTCTGCATGAATTCACATGACCTTGTTGTTCTGCACCGCCCCCTGGTGTTTCTGTCCAGTAGGTCCAGTCCACTTTCATTCCTTAACCCACCCAAAAAGCATGCACAATGACCGACTTTACAGCAGGGGGCACTGTGAATATTTTCATCTGGTATCAGGCACTTCTCGTGGCTGAAGTTGTGCGGTGAAGAGACATGTGAAGCGTGCAAACACATCAGGTTTTCTCTTTTTTAAAAAACATGCATAACAAATGTAAACGTCGAGATCGTAAAAATGGAATTCAACGTAAATAAGAACAAGTTGTCAAAACCAAAGCTTAAATAGACAAAAAAAAAAAGAAAAACAACTGAAACAAAAGCGTCTGGTACTATCCACCTCTGGTACTGGTTTGACCCAGCCCGAACAAGAGAAACACTGAGTTAGAAATGGACCAGGACCAGACCAAAGTTTCAACATGGACTTTGTACTGAGTCTGAATGGAGTTCATACGAAGCAGCAGAGGATTATGGGACTTGTTGGGTCATCGCAGTCTGACCATCTGTCAGTAAGTTTTACGACAGTTTTGTGAAACTTTGATTCCAATCTGCAAACACACAGTTGGAAGAAAAACTAAAACCCTGAGGGCAACGGGAAATGGAAAGAAAGGCAGTCATCACTTCCTGTCACGTGACACGCCCATTTCGAGTCCACCCAACCACCTGGACAGGAAGTGAGGACCGCCCGGGCATCGGGGACCAAACAGCACCAGTGACTCTCGGTGTCGTGGCTCAAGTCCACAGTTCAAAGTGAAAAGAAAAACCAGAGAAGGTTGACATGGAGACATCAGCACGACGTCGTCCAGTCGACAGCTACAGTAGATGTGCAAACGTGAACCGTCGTCCGCTGTCTTTTACAGCCGTGTGAGGTGTTTGTGGTGATCTGCAGGGGGCGGGGCTTATGTTGGCACTGTATGAAGGGATGGTGGAACGACCAATGGGTAGAAGAGTTTGTTCATTCCAAGAGACGAGAGATTGGCCAATCATGTCCTACGGGGATGCAGTTCCTTCGTTGGATTGGTGGGTTTAACGTTCGGACTCCTGGTGCTGTTCTGGTTTTAGTGAGGATGGAGCTGAGTTCATGTCTGAGACAGGAGAGAACAGCGCCGCCCCCTGGAAACAGGAAATGCTGGTGAAAAAATAACATGTTTATTGAGAAGTCCTGAGGTAGACTGGAAGGTTGGGCTACAGACGGAGCGGGCGATGGCTGATGATGTCACGTCCTACAGTGACGGTGACACAGACAGGACAGCAGAGGCGTAATTGGAAGAAAAAAAAAAAAGGCGGAGGAGGGGACACCACACCCACATCAATGTGAACCTACACCTGAGACGCTCCCCACCCCGGTGTCGGATCTAAGGCACATGTGTGAAGGAACATTAACGCATTGGAGATAACCGTAGTTAACTACAGCTAACCACCTTAAAAGTCACCGCCCTCTACTGACACAGAGGAGGGTTTTAAAAGTCTGCACAAGCAGTGGCGCCACCATGTGACCACATCATGATGCATAGCATCGTCCATTTTTACCAATGATGGAGACAGAGGTCAGAACTGTGTTCCTCAGACCAGTCTCCAGACCGGACCGGACCCGATGATTGTCACGAGTTCATTCTGAACTAAAGACCAGAACCAGAAGCTCTTCAGTCCTTTTTTTTTTCTCAGAAGGTCCAGGGAAAATACTAAAAACAGTTTGACTTTGAGGACATTGCCACCGGTCCAGTTCCAGGACCAGGACCGGAAGAGTGGGCGGGGCCGCTGTCCGTCTCCACAGCCTCCTCTGGTGACATGGCTTCCATCTTCACGGCTGAAGCGCCTCCTTCAGGCTGCTCCACACCACCGTCAGAGCCTGCAGGATGGAATTTCCCAAACCTGCCCCCGTTCAGATCCTCTTCCAGTTTGACCTGGAATGGAGGGAGTCCCAGCAGAAAGGCCCTGATCCTGCTGGGAGAGCTCAGGTCCGCGGGCTCCTCTGGGTTCTTTTTCTCCACTTCAGCGCCACTTCCTGCGGTGCTGGAGGACTTGGGCCCTTGGTGGAAGTCAGTGGAGTTCTCCACGCCTGCTCTGGGTCTCTTAGAAAAGGTGGACTGCAGCTGGTCGGCGCCCCCGTTGCTCTGCGCCGGGAACAGCTCCTGCACCTCGGCGCTCGGTCTCTTCACCACGAAACGTTTGCTGAGGTTGAGGGGTAGTGCTTGCTCAGGGGGCGGAGTAATTGGCGAGCAGGGCGGTTTGGGGCCGAGGTCCTGCGACAACGCCTCCGACAGTCGACGGGTGAAGGACTGCAGCTGCGAGGGGTCCAGACGGCGGGCCTTCATCAGCTGACACACCTGAACGCTGCAGTCCAGGTTGAGAGGGAGCACCCTGAGAGGAGGGAGGGGGGAGCGCAGCCTGCCGTCTCTGCAGCCCACGCCCACCTGGGCCACTTCCTCCACCCCGGAGCAGCGTCCGTGCTGCTGGAGCCCGGGGGATGGAGCTCGGAGCTGTTTGGGAGGTGCGTCCGGACTGGAGCCGGTGTAGACGCTGGGGTGGCGCATGGTCGGGTCCTGGGGGGTCACCGCTGGACTCTCTGGAGCCCTCTGTAGGCTGAAGCGGTTCCTGAAGACATCTAAAGGACAAATGCCCTTGATGGGGCTAAAACCCCCCAGAGAACCTCCCACCACGTGAGGAGGCAGCGTGGATAGGAGGAGCCCCTGTGCGGAGAGCGTGGACTCCGCCCGCTCAGGCTTAAGCTCCTTGGGTTTGAGTGGGAAGGGGAGGAAGGAGGTGGACATGGGAGAGAGGTCGGGCGTCAGAGGCAGGTTGACTGTAACCACAGGAGACTGAGGACGACAGAAGAAGAAG
The DNA here is from genome assembly GCA_016785265.1 of Paraplagusia blochii. Lineage (NCBI taxonomy): Eukaryota > Metazoa > Chordata > Actinopteri > Pleuronectiformes > Cynoglossidae > Paraplagusia > Paraplagusia blochii. The sequence continues at coordinate 147,177 of JAFBJS010021830.1, forward strand.
AAGAAACATGGAGCTCAGCAACTGCTGCACATTCTTGAAGCACAATTGATGAAAAAGAAAAAAAAAAAATTTGTTGTTTGTGTATTTATTCTCTGAGAATCTTCTGGCTCAGACTCAAACACTACGCTGTTATTTCCACAATAAAAGCCCTGTACTGGTCCCGCTGCAGGGCCTTATGCAGTGTGTTGGTTCTGCAGTCTGTTACCCTGTGTGTGCTGCTCGGCCTGGTTTCTCCTCCTGCTCCTCCTCCTACTACTCCAGCCCGAGGAGGAATCAGAAGAGATGGACTCTGTGGGGCTTTGGTGGACGGAGGTGTCAACAGTTTGGCCTGAGTCAGCAGCGTGGTCTTGTTCCGAGTTCCAGGAGGTCGACCTCGACCCCTCTTCACCACCACCACCACAGAGTCAGGCTTCACCACCTACAGGGGGAGAGGGTGAGATCTGGATGCAGTCTGGACCCTGAGCCAGTCTGGACCGTTGATATCATCAGTCACTTACAGTGGGAGGAAAAGCCTCTGCAGCAGCACAAGGAGGAGAAGTTATAGCTGTGGAGGTGGAGGTGCTGGCCGTCTTCTCCTTGGGTTTAGGTCCAGGTTTCCTTCCTCGAGGAAGTGGTTTTCGTCCCCTGATCCCTCTGGGTTTGGGAGGTGAAGGGGATTGTGGGATTCTGAACTCAGTTCCACCAGTTCTGAGGTGTTCTTCATAAGGAAGGATCAGCCTGGAACAAACACACACGCACACACACACCTGGAACACCTGGTCTGGACACTTCAGTCTCCTGAAAGACCTGGGTTTCTGTTCTTGGACCAGACACAGAGCACCTGGTCCTGGTCTGTACCAGTCTGGCTGTGTGATCTGCTGACCTCTCATAGTGTTTCCTGGTACAGGTGGCAGCACTGGTACTCCCTGGACATCCTCCCAACTCATTGTACACACACTTCCACAGACGCTCTGTTGTTACCTACGACAGACAGAAGGGTGAGAAGGGGTGTGGTCCCAGGAGGCTCCTCCCTCCAGAAGAAAGGCCACTCACCTTCTTGTAGCCCCCCAGTCTCCGGACCACAGAGAACATGAGGAAGAGGTCGACTGAGGTCAGGCAGCGCGGGCACATGGGAGAGAGAGAGAGAAGATGGAAGAAACCGCTGATTACTTCAGAACCAAGAACGTATCAAGAACCAGGTCAGAGCAGAGCCCGGCTCCTGACTCTGAAAGACACCTGAAAGACAAGGGGACTGAACAGACACTGACTCTTCTTGAATCCCAGGTTTGGAACTTTGCTGATGGGCGAGCCCTGCTGGTCCATGAAGGTGTAGAGCTGGTCCAAGAAGAGCTGCTCCTCAGGATGAGGCAGCCAGCTGCTCTCACAGCCCATCTCCACACTGCCCATCACGTTCTCCTGAAACACACACACACACAGTGTCTCTGACCAGTAACTGCACTGATGACTGACTGACCAGCAGCTCCTCTCTCTATGGAAACTAAAAAATAACTGATTTTCTGCATGAACTTTGTCTCAAAGATTTAACTTCAACCTGATCTCAGACCAATTTCACATGATTAAGAGTAAGTTTTAAGAATGAACCTTCATTTTCTCAATCCAGGACTCTGATTGGCTGTATGGCGGCGAGTCTTTGCCGTCACGACCTCGTCTCTTCCGAGGTCGGCCTCTGAGACTTAGGGATGGACTTCCTGCAGAACATGGACAGAGAAACCTGAAGGTTCTGCTAGAATCTCAGTTCAATGTTTATCGTCAGATATAATTCACACACACAAAAACAAGCAGAGTTTTCCTTTCATCGAAACCAGGTGAAATAATCAATGTCCACATGGTCAGTGACTGGTGTTGCTGCTGACACCTGGTTTTGACTGAAGCATCTCCACAGGCATAGAGAGGGACCATCAGTCCAACAAAGTTCCTCCAAGATCAAGCTTGTAACTTCCAGGTGCGTCCATAGAAATTGTTTTATTAGTTCTATTAACAATCATTCTTCAAGTTTATATTCTATGGCAGGGGTCACTAACTGGCGGAGCGTGGTCCATGTCTGGACCCAGATCTATAATCTACTTATACGGCAGATGAATTTAACGGGATAGATTTAAGGTGGGCAGCTTTTTTAGTGTTTACGACCAACGCCGCTGTAAACACAGGAAATAAACTGACCAATCGTCTACAGGTTAAATTATCCCACGTGGTGCTTTTCAGCCAATCAACTCCCGGCATTCTCGGCAGTTAACAGCGGCAGGCAGAGTGAGAGGGAGAGGGAGAGAAACAGCCGCCACAGACGGAGACGTGGAGAGAGAGTCAAGGGAGACAAGGGAAGCGGGTTCAGAGAAACTGAAAGTGTGAAAATTGTTAATTGTTAAAGTGGTTGAGATTGTTGTGACGAGGTGTGTTAAAGAAAAATGATATATAAGCTGTTGCTCCACCTTATTTCTCTTGAGTTAAGAGCTTTATTTGAAGATGTTAATACTACTACAACATATATATAAGATTATATAATATTATAGTCAACATAACAAGTTGGACATGATGTTCCAACTTGAATCATTTTTTTCTGACTGGACCTCTTGGCGTTTTAGTTGAATAGCCCTGCTCTATGGGGATTATATGATATGATATGATAAGTTTGCATCTCAGGCCTATCTCAAAATACTCCTATGTATATACGTATATATACATACATATGTATTCCATTGAAGATCATGCCTGCTGAAGGGTGAGGACTGACCAGAGAACCCTCAGAGGCTGAGAGCTGTGTCACTGGTTCGTTTGAACTCTGGTACTCCTCTGGTCAAACTCTGATATGTTGTTGTTCCATGTGAGTCTTTGTACCAGTTCATTTAAACCAGGACTGGAAGGAAAGGTGGGTTTTGGTCCAGAATGGACGGAGGTGAGTGTTTTCTGGTCCTCAGCTGGTAGCTTCACTACCTGGTACTTCACTGGTCACTGGAGCAGGAAGGTGTCTCTAAATCAGGCATGGGCAAACTAAGGCCCGTGGGCCAGATGTGACCCATTCAGCTTTGTAATCCAAACTTGTTAAAATGACTGGCCTGTGTTTTCCTCTCTGCTCCTCACGTGACCCGCAACCCAAAATGTTCACCCAGCCTTTCCCTAAACCCTGGACTTCTGGGGGGGACTGGCCTTGAACTGGACCAGAGGAACAGAGGGACTGGAAAGGAGATGGAGCGGAACATCTTGACACCACTGAGTTGTTCTGAAGATTCATCATTATTACCGTGAATACGTACTGTAGATGTAATCAAACGTAAATCATGGACACTGACTACAACTACATACATCAAGGATTCATAAAAGGCTGGGTTTTAATGGACCCTCAGCCTGGAGACTCCTGGACAGTACCAGGTGTGGGTGTGGGTGTGTATATTTGGAAACATGTACATCAATGTTACAGACTGAAGAGTCGTCCACTCACTGAACTGCCAGGAGAAGATGGTGCTGCTCTCCAGGGTTGGGTGGTTGAAGGTGTCCCTGCAGTACATCAGCCTAGTGTCAGGCAGAGCCTTGACTGCTCCCAGAGCCAGTAGATGGGGGTCCTGGAGCCCAGGAGCCCTCGCTGCATCCTGGACACGCCTCTGCAGGGAGCGGAACCGACAGTACTGGGGGTAACTGAGGACTTTGACATCTTGTTGGACAGGAGTGTTGTCTAAGAGGGACAGAGAAACAATCAGGTTTTGGTTCAGACCAGAAGACATTGAAGAAAATCAGTGGCTTTAGCTGCTGTGGTGAAAATGTCATGAAAGACTTTGTTGCATTCCACACATATTTCTACACTCGTTGAGGGTCAACTACACTGGAACTGTCCCTTCCCAGATGTTTCTTACTCTCTGATGGGACGTCGTCGCCGTCTGAATCCGTCTTCTGTGGAGGCTTGTGGACACTGTTGGTTTCACACGACAAAGGTAGCTGCTTCTGGCTTCTAATCCAACTGCTGGGCTTTAGACAGGACCACTTCACCAGGTCCTCCACCCTCACCACCATCTTCCTGGACACTGCCAGAACCTCATCCTGCCCATGAGAGACAAACTACTGAAGTCTTCACAGTCTCTGAGATTGAGGAATCAAAGTTAGAAATCAACTTGAATGTGAAATATTATGTCAGAAAGACCTTTCATGGCCTGGTGTTTATGAAACCAGAGAAACACAGAAACACTGCACCACAGCAAGGCCTTCACTGCTGTGACTAAATAACAAGACGAAGGGGGGAAAAAAACTCACTCCAACTTCAGTCTGTTTTCCCTCACATTGCTGACTTGTTCTCAAGCAAAATAACAGACAAGGCTCCTGATTCAACCTGAGGACTCGTCAGTACTGCAGTTCCATCTCTGGCCACAAACCGTCACTGCTGACGGCAGATCTAGAAGATCTGACCCACCTCTCCGTGTTCCCTGGTCCGACCTCTTGGTGTATCTTCGGGTAAAAAGTAAAGCCTGGCACAGGCCAGGAGGTGGTGCTGTGTCTGGTCTTCCCATAGTAATGTCACCTGTGGGTTAGAGGTAAACGTTATTATCATTTCATGAAACTCAATCATCTTCAATGGGACATTTCAAGTCAATGAAAACTACAACTTGGCAACAAGGTTTTGACCAGATTTATTATTTTATATCAACTATGGACTTTGGACTCAACTAAAATGGACTTTTGTCTGGGACAGTGTGTGACCTTGAGACCCATAAAGACCATCTAGCAAAGATCTCAGAGACCCAGTGCAGCTGGTGGTCGTTAGAGAACATTAGCTTCTCTCCTCTGTGTCCACTGTGGTGTTTGTTTAAGGAACAACCTTCTAAGTGTCATCCTCCAGTGAAGCTGTGCAGATCAACTCTAACCTCAGCGATGCACACAGGATCTTCTGGTCCACAGCGGATGAAGTAGAACTCTCCGAGCTTCCACACCTTCAGCGGTCCATCGGTCCCGGATCTGCTGCTCACCGATTTGTAGAACGAGAAGGTTCCGCGCTGACAGGAGGGAGCACCCAACCACTGTGACAGAGACACAGATGGACATCAGCTGGTTGTCCCACTGTCCCCGACTTGACTCTCAGTCCTTTACATGCCAAAGCTAAACTGTTAGTAACCAGACTGGTTCTAATGTCTACAGGTTTCACCAAACAGGACAAGAGAAATGTTGGTCTCGCCCGCCAGCCAACCAACCAAGTTCTTCTTAAATCAAAAAACAGTAACTGGGCAGAGAAGGTTTCTTGAAGAAATCACCTCTCATCCAGGAGGCTTCTCCGGGTTTTCTTTAGCTCTTGGTGCTTTTTAAGGTTTGGAGAAAAGAAAAATCTGATGATCATGTTCTTGACTTTAATCTAGAATCCACTCACGGAGCTCTTATCGTTACAGTGTCGTAGAACTTGGTGATATTTTGTTCTTCAAACAGAAGCAAGAAGAAATCAAAAAAGCACAACCAAATCTTCAGACATTGGGATCAGATGTGAGAAAACCTACAGTAAGTAAACACAGCACACGGAGAAGCAGCAGAAGAACTTCCAACACCTTCTCCTTCAGTTGTTACAGCTGATTGTTCACATGACATCCATTTGTGGCAGACGTTCTACAGTAAAGAGTAATGTGTGTTTGAGGCAACACCACGGTCGAGCGCCCTCTGCCGGAGGCCTGCCGGCGTTGTGGAGTTTTTCGAGGAATGTGATTTTAAGAACATGTTCATGTTCGGTTTTAAGAACATGATTCAGACGACAGAGAGGGAGAGAGAGGGAGGCAGGGAGGGAGAGAGGGACGGATGTATGGACGAAGGTAAAGTGTCGACTAATGAAGGTCGAATATAAAGGTTAAACAATAGGAGAAAAAACTATTATTCTGATTACAAATGGTTTTTGTCTTTTTAATTAAATATTGATGATGATTGTTGTCCCATTACTGAGGTGAAGTTAATGTTTGATTAACTCATGACACATTTGTGTTACTGATGCTAATGGGCTAGTCCAACTGGGATGGCACACAATGTGTCTATATGCACACAAATATACTGTGTATATATATATATATATATATATATATATATATATATATATATATGTGTATACACACATATATATCCATATCCACACACATATATATATATTTACAGTTTAACCCCACACTTTCCACAGAGTGTTTCATTCATTTGATACATTTATATTATTGATAATAATATAAGTAATTGATTATTATCAATTATATAAAAATTATTTTTCGTCCACTGAAGTACAGAGCCTAGATTTTTTTTCTTAATTTTTTGGTTCCGTTACTGGACTGAGGGGTGATGATGATGATGATGATGATGATGGATGCGTTGTTGTTGTTTCCCTCGTCAACATTTCTCTCACTCTCTTCAGTTACTGAGTGATGAACCGTCTCTGTCCCCGTGGACAGACCGGGATGATGCGGTGATGTGGACAGACTGGGGTCGGCGGCACCCACAGTTGCACATTCCTCTCTTAAGTCGGGTCATTACTGCACACACAAAATGTCGGGGCTTGAATTTGATAATAATATCAATATGACCGACAACAGCAGCCGCTGCTGCCGTCGCCGGGAACGGAACCACGGGAAATATGACCAACAGCCCCGAACGGCACACGAGCTGGAATCCTCTCAGAATGGCTGCCTTAAAAACGTCCAGGCTCCATATTTTTTTTGTACAGCTGAAAAGTTTTTGCTGATATTTCAGGCCTTAAGGTTGACGTTTTAGACGCCAAACATTCCAGATTTCTGAGACATTTTTGTCTGATCGGTGAGAAATGCTGAGTTTATTAAAGGCCGTTCGGGAAGACTCGTCGATCGGACAAAGAAATTAGGAAATATCAGGCGCAGAATATCAGGAATATTGCGGCGGATTTTTGACGCCAGTGTATGTGGGGAAACGCGGCGGCGACGAGTCCCCGTCTCCACCGCCGAGGAGCAGTACCGCTGTTGCCTCTGCGCCTGTTTCTGGGCAGAAAATGCAGCAAATGGCCGCATAAAAGTTGAAATAAAGTTGGAATAGCAGCCAGAGGAAGTGTGCGTGTGCCCGTGTCCGTGCGTGTGCGTGTGGAAAACAATCAGCTCGGTCAAACTAAATGAAATTAAAGCGATTAAAGAATCGACGACAGCGTTGAAAGGACACACGGTGGACAGAACCATCCGCCTCGGTGCCGCCGCACAGAGGAAACGCTCTCACACAGACGGACACGGCGGCAAAACAACGTTGTTATTAAATGGTTTTACCTGGATTTCATTGTGCTCCATTGCAGCTCCCGCATTCCCTCTGCGAGCAGGAGGGGGAGGCGAGAAGAAGGAGGAGGAGCAGCAGGCCCCTCTCCGGTTACACCGCCGGGATACGCCGTCACAAAAACAAACGCACACAACGGCAGCACAAGGGGGAGGTGGGGGAGGGAGTGGGCGCCATGTTAAAATAAAATAAACAACGACGGTAGCGAGTTCCTCTTCTCTGAAAAGGAATTTTCCTTCTGGTCCAACCACTGTCGAACCGACCGAGAGTCCGGAGAAGACGGTCGGACTGGACCGGAATTAAATACTCAAAAGTGAATCAGCAACAACAACGACAGCATCATTAGCTTTAGCCTTGTGACGTACTTCCGGGAGACGCAAAAGGGGGCGGGGCTCTGTGACAGAGAGGAAAAGGAGGAAAAAGAATGAAGGGAAATAAAAAACAAAAGTTTGAAAGATTTGTCGAACGACAGTAACGAGACGACTGTTCGTCCAATAACAATGATAGTACACGGGGCGGGGATTTCACCCGTCAACTATATAAGGAGATCAGGAGAAGAAGAGTAAAAACAAGTTTAAATGGTTTATTAGTGAAAAATAAAGGTACAAAGAAATAACCAAACGACTAAAACCGGCTCAGACTGGTTTCTGACTGAGACCAGTGTCGTCATCACGTCCCTCTGTGCCATTGGACCGGATCACATTTGTATTAAACATTTGTATTGTATTAAGTATTTAGTATTTAGTGGGACGTTAGATTGCATCTAACGTCACACTTTAAACCAAGCCGAATGCAAACCAGCTCAGCAAGGTTGTCCCATCAACAGGTTCTGACCCAGTAGAGTTAGAGTTGACTTTTCTTGATCAACCACTGTTTCACCGAGTCAGTCTATAGGTCTGTCCATCATTCAGTCTGTAAATCTGTCAGTGGTGCAGTGGTTAGCAGCCCAGCCTCAGAAGGAGAGAGTCCTTGGTTAGATTCCCAGTGGAAGCCCATACTGGTCAACATCAGGCCTTCAGTGGTTTTATTGTTTCCAGGAAGATTTCAATAGGTTAGTTATTTTAACAAGAATGTGCCATTAGTACGCCACCTGTGGGAAAACTGTAGTCAAACATTTAGATTATCTCGTCCACTCAGGACATCGTCTCCTCCCCTTCCTCCTCTTCCTCCTCCTCCTCCGCGTCATCTATCAGTCAGGACTGGAGAGCCAACCGCTGAGCCACAGCCGTCACCATGGCAGCACCCTCCCCGCTGCCATCCTCCGACACAAGGAAGGAGACGCTGCATTCAGGGGCCAAGAGGAGCACGGTCATTCGCAGCTCCTCACTGAAACTGGAGCAGGAAAGAGAAGGAGGAGAGGAGGGTCAGTCAGCAGTAGCAGCAGCAGCAGCAGCAGCGTCAGTTGTTCTGTCGGTTCCGGTCAGTTGTTCTGGTGTGTTGGCAACCCTCAGATATGGATTAGCAACGCTATCAAAAGTGCGGTGGTCCTTTGATAGTCAGTGGCACAAAGTGACCACCAGAGGCAGTAGTGGCCCAGCAGCTGGATTTTGCCTGAGCTCCAACTTCACGGTGGCACTTACTTTGGGTGTTTCCTGTACATGGCGCCGTCCACTCCGACCGTGGTCTGTAGATGATCCAGACCCCGGTTCAGACGAATCTTGTTGACGATTGTTGCCAGAGCGGCGGCGCAGAGGCGAGCCGATCGAGAAGACACCACGTCACAAACCAAACGCACCACACGGACGTCCACCTCATCCCACGGTAGTTCCAACTGAGTCAAGATGTTCCGGGCATTGTCCAGGCCAGCGTCCTCCCTGTGGGTGAGGAGGCACAAGTGAAACCAGGAGATGCAATGTCACATTCTGGACTTTCGACCACCAAAGAACAGATGATTGGGGAATCACCCCATTGGCTACGACGCTAAGTAAAAGCATTACAACTATATGATGTCATCAATGACATCATCCCCCACTATAAAACTTACTTTTGGATCGCAAATAAAACCGGCTCTTAGACCTGAAGTCAAAAAGAAGAACTTACTCTTCAATTTCAGAGATGAACCTGGTGAGGAACGTCTGCGATGTTTGAAGAGCCACAGACTTCTGTCCATTAAAGAGTAACTTCTCCTCTGACAGACGGAGCAGCAGCAGACGAACGATCTCTCCCAGGTACATGCCGCTGATCATCTTCTCAAAGCTGCAGCACAGATAGACAGACTCTGGAGTCACCAAACCTCATGGAGAAAACCAGCCATCTGGCCGTTTGCTGACGTACATGTGGACTCCAGGGTTGATGGAGGTCTTGTCCACCTGATGGTCAAACTCGGTCTGAATGTCTCTCAGAGAACCATCGTCTCCAAACCCCCCCCACTCTGTGTTGACGCACATACGACCGTCTTCTCCCTCCACACGCTTCACGTTCTTCATCTCCTCCATGTAACAAGCGTTTGTTCCTGTCCCTGTGAACCAACACCACAGCAACAACAGGAAGTGAGAAGGGACAGTGTCCAGGTCTGTTGCTGTCCCACTCCAGTCAGTGTCAGTACCAACAATCAGGCCGATCTCACAGCTCTGCTCTCTGTATCCACAGCTCATCATTGTCCCCACAGTGTCGTTCACCATGGCAACAGAACCAATGTCATAGTCCTGCACAGACAGACAGACAGACGATGTGTCCTGTTCATGTGTTTCAGTGTTTTTCCGGGTCCTCTCGGATCAGTTCCCAGTTCTTCTGTCCAGTGTGAAACAGACTTCAGACCCTGGACTCACCCCTCTCCTCTGGACAGCCTCTCTCAGCAGCGCCACCACGTCTTTTCCAACAACACCTGCACAGTTGAAGCCCTTGGTCCAGCGGATCAGGACGCTCTGGAGACAGGTGGACAAAGAGAAGGACAGGTGGACACAGGGGGAGACAGGTGCACAGGGGGCCTTTGGTGGGCGTGGCTCACCTTGTCAATCTCCTTCTGTTCACAGGGAAAAGAGAAAGTAAAACCCAGAGGAAGAGTTCTTCCCTGGAGCTCCTGAGACCTGATGAAGTCACCCAGGCATGAGGCGAGGTGGTCGAAGAGCTGGGGGGCCAAGGGGAGACGCCCATCAGCTGGTCCAACTGATGGTCACTAATAGTCAATGACTGTCCCTGGTCCTCACCTGTTCTCCAGTTCCCATCATCAGCTCTTTGGGAACCTCACAGGTCTGACCGTCCACCTTCACTACCATCTGCTCCTCCTGCTGAAGCCGCACATGGAGGACACGGAAGTGAGTGCCCCCCAGGTCCAAGGCCAGGAAGTCACCTTTCTCTGGAGACATGAGGAAAAGAAAGTAATCTCCATCATCCAAGTTGATCACAACGTCCGAGGGTTTGATGACGTCACTTCCCACCTGTTCCATCAGGGGTCGCCCTGACGAACGTGGGCAGCATCTTCACCGCAGAATCATGGTGAGAATGTTTCCCCAGACCTCGGACCAGGTCTTTGTGGAGACGACAGGAAACCTCCTTCAGTTGGTCCAAGGAGAGACACAGAGGCTGCAGGACGGCCTGAACCTGCACCACCACCACATCCACCACCACCACCACCACCACAACACAGACAAAGAAGAAAGTTACAGAGAACAGTGGGAACAGTTTACAGGGTGTCATTTCACCTTTGTCCAGCAGATAGCAGCATTTACCCTGCTGTGCTCCTCCTCACAGACCTCTGGTCTAAGGACCAGGTCTTGAATCATGTCTGAGGACCAGTACTCAGAAACAGTTCTGAGGACTAGGTTTGGGACAAGGTCTGAAGACCAGGTAAAGGACTATGTAATTTCCCAGAAGGATAGTCCTGAGGGATTTAATAAAGTTCTATCTGACTGTCTCTCTGTCTGTCTGTCTGTCTGTCTATCTACTGTATCTAGGTCTGAAGACCAGGTCATGGGTCATGTCTGAGCACCAGCACTTGGAACCAGTTCTTTGGACAAGGTCTGAAGACCAGGTTAAAGGACCAGGTCTGGGACTAGGTCTGAGGAACAAGTCTTGGATCATGTCTGAGCTCCAGTACTCGAGACCAGGTCTGAGGATAGGGTCAGGAACCAGGTCTGAGGACCAGTTCCGTGGACCAGTTTTCAGAATCAGGTCTGGGACCAGTTCATTGGACCAGGTCTGAGAACCAGTTGTCGAGACCAGGTCTCAGGACCAGTTCTTTGGACCAGGTCTGAGGACAACCTCTAAGGACCAGGTCTGAAACAGTGCTTCAGTGATTTTCTACCAACAGGTTCAGTCAGGGTTGGACCTGCTCCTCGTCCTCTTCTTGTCTGAACTCGTCCTCTGGCGCCGTGAGCCGAGCCCTGACTGAGGTCACAGCGACAAAAGAGGAAAATCCTCCACTGTCCAGCAGGGGGCCAAAATGAATTCATGTCTCAATTAGCAGAATGGCCAAGTCCGTGTACTTCATCATTTCAACCACTAGGGGGCGATACCACTGTTGGTGGTATAGAAGGTAGCGTCTATTACAGTAGACGTTTTCGAAATGATGACTCAGCAGATTGTGTTTACTTTGTATGGACTACAGCGCCTCACTCAGACTGACCCTGGAACTACATGAGGCCCAGGTGTTGTGTGACTGGTACCTTCGTCAACTTGTCCTTGGGGATTCCATCCGTGTGCAGCGTTGGCGAGTCTCCGTTCATGTTGGTGCCGTTAACGCTTCTCTTTCTGCTGGTGCTACGAAAGCGACAGAATGTTACGCCAACAAAGACGCTCATCAATTTGACGTTTTGTTTGTTTGTTTTTTTTTTAAATCATAGAAAGTGAAGATTAGAAGATTAGGCTAGGCACAAATGCTAGCGTAGATGAACCCCGGACCAGTTTCTGAATCCACTCCTCGTTTTTTTTTCACTTCACTCTGATTCTTTCAGACTAATACGCCTCTTAGCTAGTTCCAGAGCTAAATGCTAAGAGAATAAAATAGCATGTAGCATCAAAGGAAAATGTTTGGTTTAGCTGGAAGTGAGAAGCTAACATTTAACCACAGTTTGTTTAAGGAGAATCCACAGAAAGCAGACATGGAAACTTCAAGAAAGAGCAGGACAAACCGGCTCCCTGAGAGTCAAACACCAAAGATCAATCAAACACATCTTTCTTTAGCACCCCCCTCAGGTGTCTGTCTGCAGTGTTGTAAGAACGGTCCCTGAACGCAGCACAGGAAATGACTGTGAGTCAAGAAGAAGTAGTGGAAAAAACGCTTTCTTTTTTTTCACAATTTTTGTCACTGACTTTTTTTCACAACTTTTTACACAACAATTATATTCCTTCTGTTAAAAACCAGGTGAGACACCAAGTGAAGGCGGACAGAGGCCAAACAGGCGGGGCGCCGAGACGCACTGGCCCAGCCGGTCCATCGGCTCAGCAGACACACGCTTTAGGAAAATGCCCAAAAGTTTGCAGCATCACACGCAGTAAACAGAGGGTTAAATAGGGGCTGACATCGGGCCATGGACCAGAACCACTGGGTACTGGTCTAACGGCCTCATTTAAATGCACAGAACACAGCGAAAAAGAACTGTTTGGTGACGAAGACAGCTTTACAGAACAGTGAATGAAGAGGACTCACCTGAACGCTGCTGGAGCTGCTCTCACTGACGGAGACACTTCCTCAATGAGTGGGTGTGTGCTCACACCTTGTGGAAGCTGCAGGGCCGTGTCTACGTCAGGGCTGCAGGGCCGTGTCTACGTCAGGGCTGCAGGGCCGTGTCTACGTCAGGGCTGCAGGGCCATGTCTACGTCAGGCTGCAGGGCCAGGGCTACGTCAGGGCAGAGTCTGGGGCCCAAAGTGAACAAAAACGCACAAGCAACTTTTGATGTCTTCCCATCAACCCTTCTGTCCCACAAGGACACTTCATTCCTGTCAGGTTCAAACAACCTCAAATCTGCACAAGTTCATTAAAAAATGAGGCAAAGACAGTTGTTCAAATTACTCATAAAGAGAACGCCAGACGAGCGCAACCTGCAACCTCTTCTTCTTCTCCGTTTCTCTTTTTATTGAAGACAGGAGGTCCCTAAGTTACATCAGTCTAAGGGGTGGGAACACACTTATTTGCAACGTTATACGAGGCCTAAAAACAAACCCTATCATTGCTTAACATTCAACAGTCATTAGGCGTAAACATGTGCATCGTGCATCGTTCCGCCTGTGGAGGTGAGATATTTCTCTCAGAAAGTGAAAACAGGATCAAGTTAAAAGCAGACAGCAGTTATTTTTCTTATAAAGGTGAAAGTCCATAATTAATTAATCAGACAATAATATAACAAATATGAATAATATAACAATTCCCAACATCCTGTACCATGAACACCATGGCGTCACCCATCCCTGATGAGTACCATGAGAAACCAGGGGGAGATGTCCACCGCGTGAACTCACGGTCCAGCGATAACCTGTCTGATTTTAGATCGGACGACTGCGTTTTCCAATCACGTCGAAGTTGATGGAGGTTTCGGTTTGAGTCTCGGACCTCCTTTTTCCTGTTTGTTTCAAACCTCATTTTTCGGATGGCGAACGTTGAGGAACAACGACAGACTCTTGTTTGCTTTGCTGCCACCTTGTGATTTTACTGTGCACTACACACAAAGAGTAAACCTGAGGAACTGGAGATACAAGCTGAGTGCGTCCAAAACCAAGGGAGCGGCTCATGTCACGTCCTGATGACTGATCAGGAGATACAATCATAGCCATGAGAGAGTTTTACATTTTTATTTTATGACGTCATAGAACAAAGACTGAGCATCAACATAGCTGGGCGTCATCTGGACCGGGGTCGGGGTCGGGGTTTTGTGGCTCAGAGCGCAGGCTGGTGGACGCTGACCCTCTTCCGAGTTTTGTCGGTGCAGCGCTCCAGGATCAGTTCTGGACTGGGTCTGGGCGGAACCGTCGGAGCCTGCCTCTTCCCCTCGCTCTCTGAGCTACAGTCACCCGGGTCGGGGACGTTGTCTGCCGGGCGGAGGGCAAGAAAAGGTCAGAAGGAATATGCGAGCGTTCGGGGCACCTCATGTTGAGAACCTTCCTTACCTTGGTTTTTCCTCTCCTGCAGCGGCTCCTTCACAGAAGTCGCCTTCGATTTGCGTTCGTTCCTCTGCTGCAGGAAGCGGCGGCTGTTCCTGCGGTAAACATCCTGACTGAGGCGCCGACGAGCACGAGGGTGAATGCTCTTCACATTTCTGATGGTGGACCTGAGACGAGACAGAAATAGTTCACGCCCATTCAGTCAGCTGATACGGGTTAAGCTTAACCCCTAAGCTTCACAAAACTCCAGTGACGTCCGACCTGCGGGGCGGCAGCTTTTGCCCTGGCGACGCCCCCTGCTGGCTCCCGGTCTTCTGCAGATACATGGAGGGAAAATGTCCCGTCTCTTCACCTTTTCTGATCACACACACACACACACACACACACACAGATACCTGTCAGTGTGGCTGCCACGAGGTCAGCTGGCGGTGACGGGCACAGCCTTACCTGACGACCCACCAGCCGTCCAGCAGTCTGTGGATGACCTCAATCACCTCGCCGGACTGCAGGGAAATCTCGTCAGGCTGCTCTGCGGTGTAGGAGGCGATGGTGACGAAGAGTTCTCCTGCACGGACGCAGCACGCCGACGCCAACCAATGAGGAAAATAGCCCAAAAAAAAAAAAAAAAAAAAAAAAAAAAAGTGGGTTCACCCAAAAAAAAAAAAAGCAGTGGGTTCACCCACCTCCATAATTTGGTTCGGCCTCCTCCGACTCCTCGGGTTGGTCCAGAGGTTCCAAGTACGAGGCCGGAACCCAACCGCGCTTGGAGTCGCATTGACAAAACCACCAACCTGGAGATGGAACACAGCGTGTTCAGCCATCTTGGTTATTCTGGGACAATATCCGTGTTCTGATGTTCTTCGACTTCTCACCGTTGGAATTCTTCTCCACGATCTCCACCAGGTCTCCAGCTCGCAGCTCAATCTCATTCTTCGACGTCTTGGCAAAGTCTGCAATCACACTGTACGTGTCCAGAATAATGGGTCCAGAAATCTCTGCGTGTAAACACAGAAAGACAACAGTAAAAGCCGTTGTCATGACAACCGTGGATGGAGTCGTCGAAGAAGCGTCAGCCACCTGAGGCGTTTCCCCTCACGGACTCTGCTGACGTCACGGAACTCTCCTCTCTGCTCAGTCTGAGGAGGAAAGACACAAAAGAACACGTCACACTTTCTGCCTGTCCATCTGTCCATTCTTCTGTCTGTCTGTCTGTCTGTCTCACTGACATGTGGGCAGCTGGTGGTTTCTCATCCTCTGGTCGGACCATGAAGAACTCGGTCAGGTGTTTACAGCGGGAGATGTGGGGTGGCAGGTTGACCAGTAGGTGGCAGTAATCTGCCAAGGTGCTCTGACGCGTCTCTGTTGACTTCTGGGAGTCCACCCATCGTGGAGCTGAAGAGTCAGAGACAGAAGAAAGACCAGTGAGGGAAAGGTGGACCCTGGAATTCTACTGATGGAGGGATTCAGACTTAGACACAGTGTCCCTGGGCTTCATCTGTCTCTGTCTCTGTCTCTGTCCTAGTCTCAGCAGGTGTTACACCACACAGGTCACACCCTTCTTTCAACCATATTTCCTTTCCCGTTCGGATCAGGAAGCAGAAGTCAGTCTTCAGTAACCCGACTTACGACACCTGGTTGTGAAGCTGCTCTGAAGTGAAGCAACAACAGAAACCTCCACAGGTGGCGCAACAGGCGTTGATCATGTCAGTGATTTAAGGTCACCCCACCCACGGTATTGCTCAGTCCCAGGAACTGGAGCTTTGAACAGGACTTCCTTCTTACCTGGTAATTTGGGGACAATCCTGTCCTTCTTCTCGATGCGACCGGACTCGATGGGGAACATCTCCTTCAGGGTTTTCTGCCACAGACACACATACAGTAGTTGACGTCTCACCGCCTCAGTCTGTTACCTCTGTCGTGGACAGGAACTCACGTGGACGGAGTGGATCTGGGGGTACGTCCTGTAGACCAGCTTCTCAGACAGGTCGCTCCATTTCACCATCAGCAGATAGACCTGCGGGAGAACCAGAGTGACTGACCTGGACCTGGACCAGTGTGAAGTCAGAGGTTTCAGGTCTCCCAGGTCTGGTCAGGTTCAGACCAGACATCTGTAAGCTTCATTCTGACGCTACTGTAAAGTCAACCTACAGGGGGAGCTCCACCGTCCTTCCCTGACTGACAGAAACATTATGACGTTATCAGCCAAAAGTCCAGAAAAGCTCACGTAATGTTTGGTGGGAAAGTCTCGTCTCTCAAAGCCGAGGAGCTCCACGTGTCTGACGAAGGTCTGCTCCATCGTCCCTCTGAGCCCGACCAGAACGTCTCCGCACACCTTTATACTGTCAGCTCAGACGCTCACTTCCTCTTTACCCCCACATCGGCCTACGACCTGTTCACTTTCTCTTCCTCAAATTTGTTTCTGAAAATGTTTTTGTTGTTTTATTCTGGTAACACATCCTGTAACAGGCCCATCTGATGAGAGCGTGACAGACAACTGCCTGCTCAGTTGTCCCCTGTAGTACTGCCGTTGTGGACAGGCAACTGTTTCATCTTCACATCTCTGATTCATTACCTCTTCATCACCGTGTGTGTGTGTGTGTGTGTGTGAACTTTGACAGCGTCTTTCTGTTCCGACATAAAGAGGAAGAAGGACAAACAGACTCGAACCGTTTCCCTCAGCTGCAGTAAACCACCTGATCCACAGCTGCCGGGCAGTTGCCACTGTCACCGTTTGATTGTGAGCGTGTCCAGTGTCCACGGTGAGACAGGGTCAAAGAATCCAATTCACTTCCAGTCTGTATGGACCAGAGATTTGTCAATAATGTAGTGGACACTGACAGAGATGGACATATTATGTGGTAAGTTGGTTCTTGCAACGTCATTCTAGCAGATTGTTGTTGTTGTTGTTGTTGTTGTTTTGACGAGCTAAACAAACGACACGCTGTTGCTCTGATCAAGACGTTGTCTCGTTGTTGCTCTCGCACCGCAATTTCTACAATATCTAAGTTCCATCAACCAGGTCTCAAAAAGAACTGGTGTCAAAGGAAAAAGACGACAGAACACGGCGAAGACCGAGGCCGGACCGTAGACATCAGATGGTGACGTGAATGTTAGAATCCTACCTTGGTTGCACCAAGTCCTCCAAAGCCTTGTTCTGGATGGAAATCCATCCACATCACTCGGTTCAACTGGATCTGAAGAGAAGAAGCTTCAACACAGGAAGCTCATGGAGATTCTTCCTCCATCCAACCTAATGAGTAAATGCACGTCCAGGTTGATTGAACTGGTCGTCATCATATCAACCTTGATGGTACGCTGTTATTCTTCTTGATGGTTTAACGATGGTTAGAAAGAATGCATCAGATTATTCTGTTTGGTCAGTGGTGAACTGTGGTGAACCTTTCGTTTCATATCTAATGTGGACCAACTCCTTGGTCCTCAGTGAAGCTCTGGTCCAGACCACGTAATAAAACCTTAGTTCCAGCAACGAAACAAAACTCTTCTTGGAACTTTACCTTCTCCATCTTTGGTTCCCGACCCAGAAGCTCAACCAAGAGCTGTGGCCGTAGCCATGACAACACCTCATCAGATGAACAGAGTGAACGTCAGACAGGAGAACAGGAAGAGGTGAGACAGGAGGAGGTGAGACAGCCGTTCCATCGTTTATTCTGGGCAGAGTTTGATTGACAGCTAACTCACCCACTACGTCCCCAGTTTGGTAGTGTAGTGGTTATGTAGTTGACCTTCATATTCATGCAGAGGGTCCCTGGTTTGAAACCCAGCGTAAACACTCAGAGACGCAGCTACAACACATGACGTGTGTCCACTTCATGTTGGTCAGCGCCGACCTGGAGCTGATCTACGTCTCTGAGATGACAGGCAGAACCGGAGCCTTCAACCTCAGTTTCTGTCTGCAGGGGACACGACGTCCAGTTTTCCACAGTGCCAGCAGGTGGCACTGTGTCTTCTCCATCTGACGCTGACCCGGGCTCCTCTCCTCCTCTGCCCTCATGTCTTTGGCAATTATTTTCGTCAAAGGACTGGTCTTCCCTGGACTTGGACCCCGGTGTCCATTAGGTCTGGTCTTGGAGGGAACTCTTTGACACCTCAACATCTCAGCCTGCTCCTCCTGCTCCTCCTGCTCCTCCTGCTCCTCCTGCTCTTCAAACCTTCCTCCCCGTCGCAGCAGCCGAGCGGCCGTGAGAAAAGGGTCCAGACATGGACTTTCTGGGATCCCAGCTCCAGGCTGCGAACACTTCTTGACTCTGACGTCCATGTCCCAATGGTCCAGGGTCTTCAGCTGGGAACAGAGAGGACGCCTGAAGACAGATGCCAGAATTCATAGTCATAGTCTCACCCATCACTTGACAGTACCACCGTCAGTCAGTAGAGGCAGACAACCACCCCCTAAAAATAAACATCAATGACTCAGTGAGTCAACTGACCAGAGGGGGCGCTGTCTCCTCGAGGGTCTGTGATATAGATGTACAGAAGACACACACACACACACACACAGAGTCAGGTTTTACTGTACCAGGTTTCAGCTCCTCTTCGTCTCCTTCCTCCTTTTCCTCCTGTGCTTCTCCTCTCCGTCTCTCCTTTCTCTTTCTGCTGTCCCTCCTCATCCAGGGACAGCCCTCCAACGCCCCCCCCCCCCCCCCCCCCCCCCCCACCGCAACTCTACTCAAACTGGATCAAAGGTCCCGGGGGGGGGCTGAGGGGAGGGCGTTGGGAGGGTTAGGGACGGCAGGGGTCATCCTGCAAAAAGCAGGTCAGCAAAGAAGAGACAAAAAAAAAATGTTTCTACAGATCAGTGCAGGACTAGGGACCAGGAACCGATTAACTAGAAGACCAGGGTCCAGGGTCAGTCAAAGACCAGGGTCATGTGAGCCACAAGTAGGAATCAAACCCAAGTCCTGTTGGACCTGTAATCTGTGACAAAGTTCCAGTGAACTCATTGTCCTCAGGGGACACGTGGACATCACGTGTTGACCCACAGAGTTCATCAGAGTTTGTCTGTGGACGAGACTGGACCCCAAACTATGGTCAAAGACCAACAACCTGCAGGGACAGAGGGACTTCGCTCTGGAAGAACCTGGAACTGTCCTCCACACCACCAGGACTGAAGAAAACAGGCCCACCTAGTCCTGCTGACCCATGGTACGTGGAGCAGCTGTTAAACAGTCTGGACAATCAGTCAAAACAATGTTAGAACACCTGAAAAAGTTAGTACAGTTGGACAGTTGGACAGTTGGACCAGTTAACAGTGGGAACAGATGCAGGAGGAAGGTTGGACCCAAAGACAGGAACTGGCGGCGACTTCTTGAGTGCTGAGAACTGTTCAATTAACAAGGGAAAACTAATACAACAAAAAGGAACAGAGCAACGACTGGACCGGACTAGACTGGACCGGACCGAACTGAGAGGATTAGAAAACTAGAACAGGACAAGTCTGAGCTGGATCTAAGACCGACCGACCGACCGACCGACCGACCGACCGACCGACCGACCGACCGACCGACCGACCGACCGACCGACCGACCGACCGACCGACCGACCGACCGACCGACCACAATGATCCCAACAGACTGTGAGGGAGAGGGGTTTATATACTGAGGACACCAGGTGACACCAGTGAGACTAATGACAGAGACAAAGGTGGGTGTGATCACACTGATAACTAGACAGAGCGGGAAGTTGTCCTGTCTCTCTGTGGTCCTGTCTCTCTATGGTCCTGTCTCACCATGGTCCTGTCTGTCTATGGTCCTGTCTGTCTATGGTCCTGTCTCACCATGGTCCTGTCTGTCTATGGT
This sequence comes from Paraplagusia blochii, assembly GCA_016785265.1. Lineage (NCBI taxonomy): Eukaryota > Metazoa > Chordata > Actinopteri > Pleuronectiformes > Cynoglossidae > Paraplagusia > Paraplagusia blochii. Next base: position 167,253 of record JAFBJS010021830.1, read on the forward strand.
CCTGTCTGTCTATGGTCCTGTCTCACCATGGTCCTGTCTCTCTATGGTCCTGTCTCTCTATGGTCCTGTCTCATTATGGTGGTCAGCGATGATGAGTCAGATCTGATGAAGGTCAGTGAATTCTTCAACTCAGCTCCAGCTCCAGCCTGGTCTTCTGACCAACGTGAACAGTGACTACGAACTAACCACCAAACAGGTTAACTACCGCTGGACGCACATGTACCACAAGGGGGCGTTCTTTCTCTGTGGCTCTCCGACTCAGGTTGCTGTCATGCTGTGTTCTGGATCGTCTGGTTTTTCCAGTTCCATTTCCGGTTCCTCCGTTCCTGCTGCCCTGCTTGAAGATATAAATGGAATACAGACAGGAGTTCCAGGAACTCTGTCTTCTTCTAATTCTTCTTCTTCTGTGTGGTGTCTGCGACTGGGCTCTTGGGCCTTCTTCTTCTGAAGGACAGACTGCAGGGGAGGATGCTGTGCTCCTGCCAGAGGAAGTGTGAAGTCCGGGTTGAGGGTGGAGTTCTGTTTCACAGGATCCAAGACAACGTTGATGAATTCACCTCGTGACCTGAGGTCCTCGTTCTTTCTCTCCTCAGGGTCAGTGGAGAACCAGGGCTGGTCTGGATCACAACTGACTTGTCCCAACTGTCAATAAAGTTTTGCTTCTTAAATCAAAAAATCTTCTTCTTCTTCTTCCTCCTCGGCCCCGCCCACAACCCTGGTCACAGTGACAGTGGCGTTTAAGGAGCGTAGGACGAACCAGTCAGGGCAGTTTGGTCTCCGACGACGTCCTGGCCTCGGAGACACCGATGAGACACCGAGAAAAGTTTTTTAAGTTATAATTTGTATGATCTGGTTTATTTAAAAAAAAATCAGAAAAGTTTCTTTTACTGTTTCCCTGTGAATGTTTTCATTTGCTCAACTCCTGGTCCTTCAGCTCCTGGTCCTTCAGCTCCTGGTCCTTCAGCTCCTGGTCCTTCAGATCCTGGTTCTTCAGCTCCTGGTCCTTCAGCTCCTGGTCCTTCAGCTCCTGGTCCTTCAGCTCCTGGTTCTTCAGATCCTGGTTCTTCAGCTCCTGGTTCTTCAGCTCCTGGTTCTCCAGCTCCTGGTCCTTCACACTCTGACTCTTTGGCTCAGCAACAGGACCGTCGTCATGTCCAACACCATGGTGATCCAACAGCCGGAGCAGGTGATGGTGCTGCAGGAGTCGGACCAGTGGGGGTCGAGGATCTGTGACTGTTGCCAGGATGTTCCTGAGTGTAGGTGTCTGTGTCTTCTGGAGGTCTGTAGACCAACAGTCGGTCTGTCCGAACTGAAGTCAGTGATTTTAGTCCAGCTCGTTACAAAAACCAGTGTTTTTGTTTTGATGCAGGTTGTTTTGCTTTCTGGTGTTGTCCGTGCTTTGCTTGTAAAATCACCGACTCATATGGAGAAGGTCTGTGTCTCCCCCTGCTGGACATATTTGGCTTTGTGCCACCGATCACCTTTGCTATGAGAGTCTCCATGCGTCACCGCTACGGCATCAGAGTAAGAACTTTTTCTTTCTATGACACAGAGAAGATCCGTGATTATAGATGATGAGTAATGATCCGTGTGTCCACCTCGGTCACTGGTTGTCATGGTTACCTGTCTCTCAGACAATACCATAACATTGTGAGTGCGATCTCAGACTCATGTCACTCATGTCATGTCCACGACGTCTCCTCCGCCCCCCCCCGCTCCTCCCACACTCCCCATGTCGCCCCCTACAGGGAAGCATCTGTGGAGACTGCATCTACGCCACCTGCTGCACCTCCTGCAGCTGGTGTCAGATGTCCAGAGAGATGAAGAGGAGGAATATCCAGGTGATGCTGGTCAGCACCAAGAGAACGTGACCACGGACGACGTCGGTGGTGTCGGGTTCGGACCGACTCGGACTCATGACGTCACAGAGATCCAAAAATAAAATTCCAAAACCTGCTCGACCTTTGACCCTTTATTCACAGACAGGAAGCGCTGACGTCATCAGGGTCAGTGAGAAAACCGTTGCACCTGAACGGCTTCTCAACTCCACTAGGTGGCAGTGACAGGCCGCTAAAGGAGCCAGGAGACCTGTGCTGTGTCTGTGCTGTGGAGCTCACAGACATAGACACCGACACGGACACAGAGACAGACAGAGAGACAGACAGACAGACAGACAGACAGTTTGTAATGAGACTGAACTAAAGAACAGGGAAAGTCTGAAGATTAGGCGTCGGTCTCTGGTTCTGGTTCAGGTTCTCGTTCTCGGGCAGAAAGAACAGAAAGTGAAGAGAAAGATCAGCTCCTTGTTCCAGCGCCACCGTCTGGTTCTTTATTACTTCCGTGCACGTGACACACACTCCAACAAAACTCATTTGTTCATTTACATTTCATCTTCTCGGCGGTGACGTCACCACCACGGACGTGTGACGTCATCAGTCCTGAGGTAGTTTTAGTTCGTCAATCTTCGTTCATCTTTACAATATTAGACTCATTTACTGATGCTCAACACAACCAGGCGTAAAATGTAGTGACGTCATTTCCTGCTATTATTTCAGCGTTCGTGGCTTGATCCTCCACGCCGCTGCTTCCCCTTGATGTCCAAGGACTTAAATTATTTTTTTTTCCGGTAAAAAATGTTTTTAAAATAAAATCAAGGAGAAAAAAATAGGACGAAAAAAAAAAAACAAACAAATATAACGAAATTAAATTTAAAAATAAAACCAAATACAACCCAAAAACAGAACGAATTTAAAACGTTAAATACAACGAAATAAAATAAAATTTCATAATAGAACGAAATAAAAATATAAAAAGAAATACAATGAAATAAAAAATTAAATACAACTTAATAAAATAAAATAAAAACGAAATACAAAGACATAAAATTTAAAAATAAAAAACACAACAAAATAAAAAAAAATAAATACAACGAAATAAAATAGAAGAAAAAATACAACGAAATAAATTGAAATACAACAAGAGAGATCGAACTAAAAAGAAAAGACGGGTGAGGTTCACTAATCCATCCAAGGATAATCTTCTGTTCGAAGGCAGGAAACAAAAAAACAGTTTCCACCAACGCGACAATTTTGTTTCCACCGAATTTGACTAAAATTCATCAACAACTCTTTGCTGGCGGTTAAATTGTGACGTCACAGCGTTTTCAGAAGAGCGCGCGTGTGTGTGTGTGTGTTTTCAGTCTCTTTCATCAGGGCACACACACACACACACACACACACACAGAGCAGTGAGAGTGTGCGTGTCATTAACAGTGGTTGGTGGGACAGTTGGACAGTTGGACAGTTGGTTGGATGGATGGACAGTCACTGGTTCAGCTCCAGAGCCCAGACTTGTTGAGGCCAACCAGTCCGTCCCTTGACCTTCTTCTCAGAGTCCTGGAGACCTTCACTCTGCACACACACACACACACACACACACATTTCTATAACTGTTGGAATCTGTCATCTAGGTCAGGTTCATGGTCAAGGGTGAAACTGAACAAAATTTGAAAAATTCAACAAAAGCAGTGACAAACAAAGGAGAAAAAATTAAAACAAAAAAAACACGCCTTTCAGTGTGTGTGTGTGTGTGTGTGTGTGAGGGACACATCGCTCCTTCAAGTGTGTCCGTCTGTACCTTTATCCTTCTAGTTTTATTTCTATTTTATTCGTTTTTATTACTTATTATTGTATTTCTATTTTATTATCCTATTATTGTATTTCTATGTTAATTTCTGTGTCAAAGGAACAGATCGTCACGTCCTTCTTTTCGGTCTCAGGGGACATTTGAGTCCACGTCGTTTTCCTTCCCTTCAACTGTGTTTCCTGTCTTATCCGAACCGATGGTTCTGTGTCCACTCACCGGCTCTCGTCTCCTCCGCAGATCCCGGCCCTCCAGCTTCTTGATCTCGGCCTTGAAGCCCTCCGTCTCCCCGGTGTCCTTGGCCAACACGTCCATCAGGTAGGAGATGTAACTGGTGGCCAAGCGCAGCGTCTTGATCTTGGACAGCTTGGTGTCGGCGGGCACGTTGGGGATGCACTCCCGCAGCTCCGCGAAGGCGCTGTTGATGCTCTCCGTCCGACGGCGCTCCTTCTTCGGCCCGGCCCCTCTTCTCTTGCCGGTCACTAGAGCCCCGCAGCCCGCAGCCTGGAGATCCCCCAGCCGCGGTTCATGCGGAGCTCCGGCGCCTCCGTGCAGCTCCACTCCCGGGTAAGGGGAGGCGGCGGCGGCGGCGGCGGCGGCGGCTTGGACGTGGAAGTCCGGCGCAACCTCCCCGTGGTTCAGAACCCAGCTCTGGAAGAAGGGCCCGTCCTGAGGGCAGCGCTGAACGAAGGGGAAGGGCTCGTGCCTGAGGTGGCGTCGGTGGTTGAGGTGAGGGTGGTGGGGGTGATGGGGGTAACCCCCGATAAGGTTCATGCTGAGCGGGTTGGGGACGGCCGGGGACCTCGGTCCGACTGACGATCCGCAGCAGAGAAGGAAAAATCTGGAATCATCCAGGAATAAATGGATCCATGAACAATCAGTTGGAGGAGCAGGGGGAGCAGGGGGAGCAGGAGGAGCAGGGGGAGCAGGAGGAGGAACGTTAGGAGATCCTGTGGAGAAGAACCTGGACGGCTGACCTCATCCTGCGTCCAGAGACGTCGGAGCTGCAGGAGGGGAGGTGAGGGTGTCCGACCCGGCAGGTTTATAAGGTCTGGAGGAGAGGAGAGGAGGAGGAGAAGGAGAAGAAGGAGGAGGAGGCAGAGGAGGGTCGGGCGAGGGGCATGGGGGGGGCTCAGCCAATAAATGAGAGGAATGAGGGGGAGGAGAGAGAGGGTTGTCATCGGCCTGACACCAGTCTGTGGTCATTCATTTGTTTTGGTTTATTTCTGGTTCCTAAACTGGTCCTCTGGTTGTCCTGTGGACAACCTCCAGTCTTCTGGTCAACTTTGTCTGAGATCTGTAGTTCATTCAGTCCTCAGGTGGCGCTGAAGAGCCGTAAACTCTCCCACACACACCTGTGTCTTTGTCTGTCAAGGGACCCAGGGGGTGGGGCTAGGGGCGGTCCTCTGTCAAGCCGCAGTCCTAGACGAGTACCGCTGGTCCGGCTAGCGACAGGCCTGACCATGGTGTCAGACCAGACTGGACTCTAATGAGAACTGGGTCCCTGAGCTGGGCCACGCTTTGACATTTGACCTGACTGTCCAGTGGTTTCTGTGCTGGACTTAAAGCTCCTGTCATGGTGATCGGGAGCGGGTAGGGACATAGAACATAGACATAGAACCGGACCAGGCGTCACTCTGACGCATCACAGACATCAGTTCTAAGTCCAGCTCATAAATCTGGGTCGGACCCTCACACGCGCTCCACCCACTCTTTCTGTGGGAACAGAGAGATGAGAGACTGGAGGTCAGGTGAGGCTAAGCTCCCCTGGAGCCAACGGGTACCGGACCAGGACAGACCCGGTCCACAGGGACCACTCACCGTGGTTCCTGAACGACTCAGGCAGAGGGTGAGTTTAGACCCTCAACTGTTTCTTCATCAAAACAGTCAACCAAGTGGAGCGGCGCCCCCTGGTGTCAGAGATGAGGTCCTCCTACAGGAGGTCAGGTGACAGTTCACTGTCAACTGAGTGTTGGTGTGAATCTTAGTGTGAATGATGAATCAGGCTGTAAGTGCGCCCTCTACTGACAACCCAGGAAACCAGGGGGGAAACGATCACACGAACCCCAGTGTCTTCAGCACTGGTCCAAGCCTGGAAGATTCCCGCCCCCATCCCATTTTCCCAACTTTTCTGTGTCCACATGTTTCTGCAGCTTCACTCCTGAGGAAAAACAGACGCCTCCTTTGCCTCTGCCCCCCACCCGCCCCCACCCCCGCCCCCCTGGTTCTTTTATGGCAGTTCTTCTAACAGATGACCTCTGGCAGCCATTAGAGCGTCTTCACATTTATCCAGCGCCAAATAAAGTCAGAGCAGAGAGTGATGGAGAAGGGAACATCTCCAGAGTGAGGAGGTACCAACCTGGAGCAGTCACAGTCTGCTGAAGAACCCACCACCACCACCACCACCACCACCTCTTACCTCTAATCTGGTCCCAGATCTGACCTAAACTAATATCACACCTCAAACACTGAGCAACGACAGCAACGACAGCAGCAGCAGCAGCAGGGTCCAGGGTGGAGGTCCTGGCCTCAGGGTGGAGCTGTTCTTCGTCCGTCCGACCGCGGTCTCATTCACAATGACAAGGCTGTAATTCAGTTACAGTTTGCAGTGGTTTTCATGAGAAGCTCTCGTCAGCGCGGAGCTCCAGCGACGACGGCGCCGTTTCCTTCCAGTCTAAATAATGCTGGGAAGTGAGGGAGGGGCCGCAGGTCTGTTCCTGTTGTTTATGTTTTCACAGGTGAGGACCCTCACCATGGCAACAGAGACACCGCACCTTCAGCCAGAGAGTCCCAAAATAAGCCTGGTCCTGGTCCTGTGTGGAAACCACCACAGGTTAAATATGGTTCGATTCCCTCGACCCCTGGTTAAAGTGTTCTCTCCGTCTCTGGTTTGTCCATGGTTCATCACTTATTCATTTCTGGTTGGTACCTTGTTTGTCACAGGTTTGTCTCTGGTTCTGGTTCAGCTTCAGTTGAGATCCAGGAGGCCACCACGTCAGCAGACTGCTGCCAGTGGCCGGACCAGGTGAAGGTCTGTGGTGGGCCCCTCCTCCGGAGCAGCAACCAACTGAGTCCCAGGATCTGATGGTTCCACCAACACTAGAACTTTAGCATTCACATTATCAGAAGGAAGGAGGAGAAAAGGGTGGAGGAGGAGGAGAAGCAGATGCGGAAGACGGTGGAGGAGGCCTCTGAGGGTCTTCAGAGTAAAGAGGTTGTGGGTTCATTAAGGCAGAGCTCATAAATCTGCCCTAGTGCTCAGCAGCACCACTTACCATCTGCACACATTCTCCTCCATCTTCTCCTGTTCTCCACCTTTTCCCCATGCTCTCCACATGTTCCCTGCTGCTCAGTCGTCTCCTACTGGTACCAAGCCCTGGAGAACAGATCAAATCAGTCAGTCAGACAGACAGGAAGCTCCAGAATGTATCTCTAATCTGATCAGCTCCAGCTCCAGCTCCAGCTCCACTGGCTGCAGCTGAGCAGAGGAGCAGAGACCTGAGGTCAGAGGAGTCAGAGTGGGGAGTCGGGCTCTACTCTGGTCCTGGTACGGGTCCGGGTCTGGGTCCTGGACGCCAGTATCTGGTGACACATCAGGAGACAGAAGACAATTCACTGGGATAAGACTCACTCTGAGGAGCAGGAGGAAGTTGAGTAGAAGAAGTTGGAGGAGGTGGAGGAAGAGGAGCAGGAGGAGGATGAGGACGAGAAGTTGGAGGAGGTGGAGGAAGAGGAGCAGGAGGAAGAGGAGGAAGAGAAGCAGGAGAAGGATGAGGAGGAGGATAAGAGGGAAGATGAAGAGGTGGACCTGATACCAGGGGGTGTTGGGGCGGTGAGTGCTGCTGCCTTACCCTGACCTTCAGTCTGAGCTGCCTCAGGTTCAGTACTCTGTATCAGGCCCACAGATGGAGGCTGGATTTCCCAGCATGCCTCAGTGATTTAGGGCTGTTTACAGCTGCTGCCTCAAACATTTACTTCTCAGCTCAAGGTGCAGCTGAGAGTCCGACGTCTGGACCGTTTAACACCACCTCGCCACCGCCACCGCCAGACATTTACAAGACAAGGCGACGAGAGTCAAACAGAGCCTAGAGTCACATGACGTTGGTGTACATGTGACCACGGAACCTCAGAACCTCACGGGTTCTCCGGGTTCTTCTGGGCTCCTCCATTCAAGGGCTAAAAGAAAGGAACATGTCCGAGTTCTGCAAGTGGGTTTGAGTTGACCCGTGGACCCGTGGACCCGTGGAATTCCAGACCAAACCCAGTGATTTGAGTTCAGACTTGGGTCGAATGGACCCCCAGGGACTGTGACATCAGACCAGCCTCCACCCAGTGTTGGAGGATGAGAAGTGAGGAGCCGTTGGTTCTGCTTTATTATCTCTGGCTGTCTGTCTCAGTATCAGAGAGATTCTAATCCGTGGCCCTGATGCATGCTGGGAGAACTTCTGGTCATGTGACAGGGCCAGCAGTGCAGCTGTGTTGGACTCTCATTTCTGCTCCTGTAAACACTGCTGTCTCTATTTGTTGAAAGTGTCTTCACGTCCTTAAAGCTGTGGAGAGAACACAAACACGAGGAGAAGAAGAAAGTGGAGCTAACCCACTGAAAATGTACGATAGATTTTCAACAGCAGCCAAACTCCCACTTCATGGAGAAGATCTCAGGAAAGATCAAGTCCAGCTTCATGTCATGACCCATCATCAACATTCATCACTGATTTTCTCCCTGGACTTTGGACTGTAGACATGTTGGAGACCCTGTGGCTGTGGACCCCACTGAGACCACCACATTCTCCACATCAGTCAAAGAGGTTCACACACACACACACACACACACACACAGTCAGTCAGTCAGTCCTCCATCAGTCACGTCCTGTGGTCAAACCTCCATCGTCTCCAACTTTGATAACAAGCCTCTTAAGGCTGGCGGCTAATCAGGCTCAAAGAGGAGCAAGGGAGAGATAGTGGAGGAGGAGCAGGAGGAGGAGGAGGAGGAGGAGGAGGAGGAGAGGGGGTTGCCCATGTCTCTCTTTCTCTCTCTCTCTCTCCTTCCTCTCAATTTTCAATTTCCCCTTATCTGCCCCTCTCCACGGGGGGAGGAGGTGGAGGGAGGCCTAATAGCCTGAGAAGAGCAGGGGTGAAGGTGGAGGAGTGGAGGTGGAGGATTCTCCGGAGTCTCTCCACATACCAGTAGTTTGACTGGGGAGAGACCGGGGGAGAATAAATCAGCCGAGGTCAGGCGGCTCCGCTCCGACCACAGATGCGCAGGAAAACTGGGAAAACAACAGAGCGCCCAGGAAGTCTGCCGTCCTGCCGAGGAAGACGCCAGGACAACAGGAGGAGAGACAACTGGGAGAGTCATGAGCAGGAGAACCAAAAGGGACATTGCCGCTCATCCACTTCCCGTCCTGGTCCCTTGTGTGGACTGAAGGCCCAAGCTGAAACCCGCAGAGGATTCTGGATGGAACTTCTGGTCCACTGCTGCCCCCGCTGGTCACACTGTGACAGTGGACAATCACAACAGAGACTTTAAACGGTGTAATGGCTTTATTTCTAGGTTTTGAGCAAAAAAAAAAAAAAAAAACTATTGTCCATGGAACCATCACCCGTCCCTCCATCCAAACATCCACCCTGTTTCGTGGACCACTTGTCTCAGGACTTGATGTTCATGCCGTCTTCTGTTCCTCCTTCCCCCGTCCTTGGATCCTGGCGTGGCGACAGCAGCGTGTAAACATTCCTGGCCCTGAGAACCTCAGTCCGCTCAGAGCGATGTTCTGTCCGGGCCGATTGTTTACCTCTGCAGGAATGTTAAGGGGACCTGGCCTTCAGTCTCAGGCGCCCGCCGTCCACGTGAACCATAGTTCCCCTAAACAGGTCACCAGAGGGCGTGGTGACCCGTTCTGTCTGGACTTAATGAGTCTGCAGATTCTGGACCGGTTTGGTCGACCAATCAGAGTAAGTTCTCCAGGTTGTTCCACTTGTGACCAAGGGTGGAGGTGAGGATGGAGGTATAGGTGGAGGTGGTGATGAGGTAGGGGTTAGGGTGGATGTAGAGGTCACTTTTCAAATTGATAGTAAGAAGGAAAACCTGGTCTAGAGACAACTGGGAATCTAGGAACCCTCCAGTAGATCCAACTGGACTTCTGTAGCTCTCTGTGTGGACAGAGAGGGTGTAGGTTGACCGCTAAACCTTAGCTTCAATCTAAGTCCAACCATCAGAGGAGAAACTGGACCTGGACCTGTCCAACGTCACATCGAACAACAATAAAGTTTGATTGCAAATAAATCTAGTACTGAGAGGTTCCCATCAGCTTGCTGCTGCCCCCGGTGGGCAATGTGAATCAGTCTGCTTCATTATAGGTTTGCAATTCGTCCGACGACCTGACCTCCTGACCGCCAGGTGTGTACGCGAAGGTACCGTTGGTGACACGTTGTTACGACACAGGATCAATAACCGTATTGATCATTCAGCGCTCTCCTCCTGACTGTTCCCTCTGTATCCACCGGGGGTCGTTAATGGGATTAGAATGACAGTTATGGTTTGACAAAATGGATGTTTGGGCCTTTATGAGGTGTGAGTGAAGGGGGCGGGGCCAGGCGGCTCGTAAAGGCAGCAGGAATGTTAATTGGCTGGAGGTGGAGGCTGTTTCCACACACAAACATCACTGACGCTGAGAAAAAACTGAAGACTGGAGACATTCTTCTGCCAGTTCTTTGTAACATTTCTATGGACCGAACCAGAACCTCAGCATCTAGGCAGTCAGGACAGTCATGAGGTCGGTTCTCCTTCCTTTTCCTCGTCCACTATACAATGTGTGACATACATAACTATATATATTTTTCTACAAACATACAGTATATCTCATTGTATTCTACTCCCACAAACTAAAATGACAATAAAGGACTAGTGTGTATATTATATATATATATATATGTTATAAAAAATTATTCCTTACCTGCTGTTGATGAAGCTTGTGCTCACGTGACCTCAAACTAATGCGAGACTGGTGACTGGTTTCTAGTGTGAGGTCTCCCTCTAGTGGCTGTGAGGTGTATGTCAGTGTTGACAGGCCCGGGGACAGAATAGTCCAGACTCGGTCTTCTGCCTGTACGTGATCTTATCTTTATTAGACTTTGATTTTCAGAGGCTGCTTTATTTAAATAGGTTTTATTCAAACAGGCTCTAAACTAAACTTCAGGGCAAAAAAAAAAGAATAAAATGGCAGAGAGTTAAAAAAAAAACAACAACCAACAAACCCAGTCTGGAAAGTCAGTGTGGACTCAGTCAACAAGGACCGACACACCGCCTCCCCCTCCTGGTCTCATCTCACCTCATTTCTCAGGGTGGGTTAACAAAACTGGGGAAACATGTGACACCAGCCCTTTGGTCTGCACTCAGGGTGGACATAGGTGTGGACAGCGGTGTGGACAGTTCATTTGATGATGACAACAATTTTTCTGAGACATTTTAAAAAGAAGAGCAACTGACAGAGACAAGAGGAAAAAGAAGGAGCAGTAGGAGGAAGTGGAGGAACAGGAGGAGACTGTGAGGACGCCTGGACTGGTGTCAGGTCACAGCGGACAGACAGTCAGCAGCTGTCTTCGTGGTCGTGGCGGCTGCGGTGGCTGTAGGAGACGGTCAGTCCAGTGGTTTCCCTGCTCCCTCTCCCTTCTGGTCCAGACGACTCTTACTGCTCTTCACCATGTAGATGAAGTAGGTCAGAGTCTCCTTCTCGTTGACCGGGATGTTCCTGAAGTGACGACTGACCGTCTGCACAGAAGACAGGAGAGGAGAGGAGAGGAGGAGTCAGACAAGGAGAAGGGCCAGCAGAGAGGAGTCGGTGGAGTCACAGGAGGAGACGTCAACCTTCACATTCAGATTTTTACCCTTGACGTTCCCACTGTCAGACGTTCAGAAGTCAGGAGTGAACCATCCTGAGCTCCAAAGCCCAGATGGTGCAGGTAGTGAGGAGAAGATGGAGGGGGAGGTGAAGGTAGAAGAGCAAGAGGTGGAGGGGGAAGAGGAGGAGCAGAGGGAGGTGAGCAGGGCCAGCTGCTGACAGCGGCTGTGTGAATGAGGTGACTCCTTCATTAGGGAGGTGTCAGGACTGGAGCTGGAGCTCCAGTTGGTGAGCTGAGCTCCAGCCCCTCCCTGCCCCCACAACCAGGAGGTGTTAGTGAGGGGGAGAGGAGGGGAAGTCCTGACTAAGAACCTCTGTCAAAGACCATTAGTGTTCTACGAGTCTGGAAGGAACAAAGATCCGGGTGCCACCCTGGACTGGACTAGTTCCATTCTATCTGTGGTTCTGGTTCTGGTCAAGTTTTTCATCCTGATCAAACAAACACCTGGACAGGACTGAGGTAGTGAACTGGGCCCACACCCAGGACTGGACCTTCACCTACCTCGGCCAGCTGAGCCTTGTTGAGTCCTGGTCTGGTCTGCAGCTTGTAGTGTCGCTTATAGCGCCTCAGTGTGTTCACCTGCAGCTGGAACAGGTCCACCTGAGGAACACAGAACCAATTATTAACCTCCGACTGCACAACAGCTCCACAGATCCGTGAGTGGGCGTCACCTCCAACTCACCTCCGGCACCTCCACCTCGTGGTCTGGAGACTCTCCGCCGTCGTCGCTCGTCTTCCTCTTCCTCTTGTTGCGGACGCTCTGGATGAAGTTCTTGTGGAAGTCACAGATGTAAAGGTGCCGGACCTGAAGAGGGGACAAGTCAGCCAGGTGGTGGAGAAGTAGGATGTAAGACCTATTAGCGCCCCCTGTTGGAGGTACTGCTCCGGGAACCGTCATGACAGGTTTGGACAAAGTCTATGCTCGTCTGGGTTTCCCCTAACTGTACCACCTGGGTCTAACCTGTAGGGGGAGCAGGGTTGTTGTGTCAAAATCAAACCAACATCAGATCAGAACTTTAAGAACTTCTGGATCCGTTTCTTTTCAATAAGAGACATATAAAACTGATTGAGTTGCATTTTCATCCTGCTGTTCTGACACCTACCAGCAGGGAGGCGCAGCTCTGCCTCTAGAGCACAGCGGAGCATTGTTCAAGACGTCATCATTCATGTGCAGAAGGATTTGTGTCTAATATATAAATATATATTTATGTACGAGTAAGTATCATTACGTGACAGTAGAGGACGCTCTTCTCGTTCCAAAGTCAAAGGCACCAGTCAGACTATCATAGCCGGTCTGTCCTACAGTCAGACTCTGTGGACATCTGTGGACTGTTGACAACAGGACGCTGCTCTACTTCCGGCTGCTGCTGCCACACGTCTTACGGTCACACACAGTCAGGTATTGTGGGTCGACGGTTCTAGTTCTACTCACACTCTTGTCGATGTCCAGCTTCAGTTTCTTCTGTGAGATGCTCTTCTGGATCCTCTTGCTGAAGGAGGCGTTTCCAGCGGAGCGGCCGCACCGTTCCCCGTCCTCGATCAGGCAGCAGCTCTGGCCGTAGAACGGCGGGGCCGGCGGTCCGTCGTGGCTGTCCTCCTCCGTGCTGAAGCCGTTCATTCTGAAGCGGGTGTCGGTCCGGTGACGGAGAACGCCGCTGTGTCTGTGACAAAGACGAGCCGGTGGGTTAGCAGCTAGGTGGCTAACGGCAGCGGTTGGTCGCCTGGTTCTAACCCGGCAGTTTGAGGGGCGAAGCCCGCGCTGCTGCGATGCTCCGACACCAGTACGGAACCACAACACTCGGTCTACGTCAAACAGAACCGCCAGCTAGGTTCATTCTTCTCCGCCGCTAGTGCTAACCAACCGAATTCCAGCGGTGCCGCTGTTTGTCCCGCTAACGACCGACCACTGCGGTCCCTACGACGATAAACCTGCGGAGACCTCAGGTCCAAGGACAGCGGGCAACTTCAATCGACGACGCGACTTCTCGGCACAACCCGAAAGACACCTATCCAACAACCGTAGAACTCTTCCAGAACACACTGGGACGACAGGACATGCTGCCTCCCCGTACCGGAAGTTATTGTTATGTTCTGGGATTGGTGGACGGCTCACACTGAGGGGACCCGGCTCGATTTTGTCGTCCTACTATTGGCTGACGCAGATGTCACTCCAGTCGTCTGACTTCCTCCTGAGAAGCTCAAGACTGAGTGTGGTCCTAATGGCCGGGATATTCTGAGCGCTCAGCCTTCTCCTCGATACCGACTGTACCGAACTGCGCGAACACCGGTTCCGTTGGACCTCATCACTCACTGCCGAACTTCGACCTCAGCCGAACAGGTAGCGCCGAGCCGCCTCCACCCCCTTTCCGGACTGGGATTGATGGATTTTTGAAAGGGGGCGGGACAAATAGACGACAGTCTTATTATGATTGGTCGATTGAAACGCCATTTCTCCGTGTTGTTTTTCGGGATCTTGGAATCGGATATAGAATAGAAACGAAACTCTTTATTCATCCCTGGCTGAGAAATTGCACTAATCTGTTACTGGGAAGGCGCGGTGGAAAAAGTTTAAAGTTTTTTTTTATTAAAAGTCAGTCATGAGATCGGCGTCGATTCGGTTGGTTCGTGGTTAGTGGACCAACCCTGAGCAGTCAGTCAGTGGTCAGTTAGTTAGTAGTTAAATATTTTGTAGTAAGGAGTAGTCCGTAGTTAGTCAGAAGTGGTCAGTCAGGTAGTAGTCAGTTAGATATTAGTTAGTTCGTATTTAGTTGGTCAATCTGTACGTTTGTCAGTAGTCAGTTTATTAGTAGTTATTTAGTCAGTGTTCAGTTGGTAAGTTCGTTGGTAGTATGTTAGCCAGTAGTCAGGGTACCTGTCCCTCCAGTAGATGTGCTGTCCTTGTTTTGTGGTTTGATGATGTTTCCCTCACTCCCTCCGCTAGAGGCCACTGTTGATCCACTGATGGACCGACTCCAATCGTCCAATGGAGCGGATCTGCAGTGTTGATATTTCCGGATAGTGGCCGTGTGTGTGATTGAGTCCGACTGGAGGTTAGAGGGAGGGAAAGAAAGAAAGAAGGTGACACTTTGATGATCCCGAATTGAACAGAGCAGTAGTTGTTTTAACCACTGTCACCACAGGACGAGCACCAAACCTCTGGGAATCGAACCACAGCCTAGTGACCCGTGGCATCGTTCGCTTTAGCTGAAGCTCTGTCTCAGCTGCTCCTCAACTCTAAACATTTCTCTCCACTTGCTCTACAGGCCTCAGAGCTTGGTCTTGGTCCCACACCATCATTTAACACCCACCCACGATTTGAGCTGTTCCGGACAGATAGTCAGTCAGTCTGTCTGTCTGACTGAAACTGTGATTAGGTGACAGAACCTGATAGAGCAATCAGAACAGTCCAGAATGGTGCCCTCTCCTGGTCATCCTGGAGGTGTTCCGCTGCCAGTAGCCAATCAGAGAAGGCCTTTTCCAAATATAGAAAAACTTTATTCATGTCAAAAATAGCAGACCTTTGAACAGATCGATCTTCAGCCACAGTAGAAAAAGATCACAGTCACAGGAAATCGAGTCAAGGTGTTCCAGCCTGATGATGACATCATCTATGACATCACTGCTGCAGTCTGAACAAGGTCAAGGTGATGAAGCACAAAAGATCCACCCTCTGAGCCCAGAGCTGTAGTCACTGACTGACTGATCTAGATTTTCTCTGGTCCCTTGGTCAAGTCAGACTCACCTGACCACCTGACCACCTGACCACCTGACCCAGACAACATTCTCCTTCTCTCCAAAAATAAAAGCTGGATGAACAACAAAGTCCATGTCGACCTGAGTCAGTCAGCAGTGACAACTGTGTGTGTGTGTGTGTGTGTGTGTGTGTGTGTGTGTGTGTGTGTGTGTGTGTGTGTGTGTGTGTGTGTGTGTGTGTGTGTGTGTGTGTGTGTGTGTGTGTGTAAAGGCACTGACATTCCGTACATTCCATACAAGTGTTTTATCATCACATGTTCTGGTTCTGACCCACAGAGCGGACAGATGTTGCTCTCTCCTTAAAGTGGCCAGTGTCAGCTCAGCAGACGGCCAATCAGATGTGGGACACGATGTCCCCAGGGGTCAGTGTTGTGACGAGGACGACTGGCACAGTGGTAGAGTCATCCTGCCTGTGTAAACAGCGCCCACGGGTGGGGAGGATAAGAAGTGTCTCTGGTCCAACATTCATCAGGTAGGAATGATTAAAGTTCACACTGGGATGTGGGATGGTCTGTGAATGGACAGACGAGAGACACGCAGAAAGAGACAGAGGTCACCGGAGGACACAGAGCGCCCTCCTCAGGATCCGATGCTACAGTTTAGTTGATGAAGCTATAAAACAGTTCAGAAGACGACTCTTGGATGAGGAGGTGGAATGTCCTCCACAGACCAGGAAAGTTGCAGTAGGACAAAGTCCTCCAACCAGTGGATGCACCTTAGCATCAGTCTGGACAGATGTTCACACCAGCTCAAGACTTCTATCACAGCTGGGACTGAATCTACCTTCACCTACACCAGTGAGCTCACCAGCAAAAAAAGTCAAACCCCACCCAGCAGCAGCAGCAGGTCAGTGCCTGAGAACCTGACCCAAGTCCTTCCTCTCAGATGCTTCAGCGTCTCAGTTGCTGTCTTGGTTGAAGTGGTCCAGAACCGTGGAGTTGGTTCTCTCAAACAGCCACCGCTGACTGGCCGAGGACGGGTCACATGTGTTCATGAAGACCCGTCGTTCAGAGGGGCTGCTGTCAATGCAACTGTTACTGACCGGGTGGTACAGACTCTTGTCCTGCAGGACGGACGGTGAAAAGAAGAGAGGGCGTGGTCAGATACACCGTGAGTGAGTGAGTGAGTGCCAGTGCAGGTGCTGATGGTGCAGATGGTGCTGATGGTGCTCTCACCTTCCTGTAGCTCCACAGCTGGTTGCCCTTCATGCCGTGACAGTCGTACAGGGTGACGGGACTGTTGTGGGAAATGGCATCAAAGCAGACCTTCTTGGTGTGCATGGGGTCACCAACACGGATGTCCTCCCTCCAGCCAAGGGTGAACACCTTCCAGGAGACAACAGGGTCAGTCCTATGAGTCAGGCGAGGACTCTCTGACAGATGTAACAAAGCTGAGAAACTAAAAAGCAGGTCAAACAGCGCCTCCTGTGGGCAGTGTATCTCACTGAGGACTTAAGGATCAGGATGGAGACCAACATTTAACCACACTGATGGACATTAAGAGTTTTAGTGCAATTACTTTTCTTTCTGTGGAATATTTGACACTTGTACCTCAGCAGCGGACATTCTTTACTGCTTATTATGTACATTTATACACAAATATATATATATATATATATATATATATATATATATATATATTAACTCAAAGTCCTTGTCATCGCCACACTGTGATCCACACCACAGCAAACAAACCCATCACCAACATGAACGGTCTTCAGCTTTGAGCGCTCGGGGAACAGTGAGTGGGGACGGTGCCATGGTCAGTGGACCTCAGCGGTAACTTGGCGATAGGGGGATTCGAACCGGGCAATTGTAGACCCAAGTCTGCTTGGGTCAGACCCACTGTCGTGTTTCTGTGCAATGACAATAAAGGAAGTCCAACATCACCCACTTGTCCGTGGCTCCAGCTGACTTCTCCTCGTCCTTTGACACAGTTCTCCAGACGAATGGACGTCCCAGACACCAGGTGTTTGGTCTCCAAGCACATGTCACTGCCCACGTTCCTGATCTGAAACACAACATCGGTATCAAACCGAAACCCTGAAATGTGGTCAAAAGTCAAACATCTGCACGTACCTCTCCCCAGGCAGCAGCAGGGGGCTCCACGGGGGGGTAGTGTTTGGGCAGGTCCCAGGCCACCTCAGTCATGAACCACTTGAAGCTCTTACAGCCGAGCCGGTTCCTCAGCTCCTTCTGTGCCGTCATGTCTCCTGCAGACAGGTGTCTGTACTCTGGCCGTCGCTGGTAAACAAACTCGGCGAATTCATCCATCCAGACTTCAGCCACACGCTTCAGGTTCTGGAGTCAGAGGAGACACAGGCGGACTACAGCGGAAGGTCTCTGATGCTGTGGAGCCACCTCAATAACCTAACCCTAACCCTAACCCTTCCCCTTGCCCCCCGGCCCGGTACTGAAGAGAAGAGAACTCATGGTTAGAACGTGAACAAACACCCACCCGGGCCAGACTGACGCCTCCAGGAACCTTGTAGGGAACGTACTTCCTGTAGATGTGGCCCACCCTGGAGCAGGGGATGTCCTCCATCTGACCTCCACACATCCACACCTGCAGACACAAACTGGGTCACCCACACAGATGGGCTGGAGGAGGTCCAACCCTAGCAGGCACTGGTGTCCGCACTGCAGGACCGCTAATGACCTCCCGACTCAGCAGAACTGAGAGGTTGAAGGGACTGATCAACTGTGTCCAGGACACGTGGTATGTATCTGGCCCATGGTACACGGAAAAAGAGGTGAACAGTTTATGCAGTACCAGTCCGCTGCTGCAGGGGGCAGCAGAGGACCAGCTTACCTTGAAGGAGATCTCGTACTGTTCTCCTCCCCAGATCTCTAGACCGGCATCGTAGCCTCCCAGTTCCCAGAACCACTTCCTGTCCACGGCAAAGAGTCCTCCTGCCATCACAGGAGACCTGGAGAAGGAGAAGAAGAGAAGAGTGAAGAGTGAACAACTGAACTGACTCTGGACCTGGACCTGGACCTGGACGTGGTGGGACTCACTGGAAGGGCTGACTGGGATCTTCCTGCTGCAGCTCAGCAGGAATAGGAATCCTCTTGTAGTACATCTCCCAGTCGAAGGCTCCTCTCATGGCGTCGCCGGCCTGAGTCTCGTAGCCAAAGTGATCGTGGTCGATGACGTCGATCATCGGACACACGATGGTCTTCCTGTTCTCCACGATACGGTCTGGAGGACAGACGGAGACAGACACAGACGGATTATCTTCTGGAAGACATCTCTTCTGTCCAAGTCTAGGTCTTCACAGGGACTTCTTCTCCCCGTCCTTAAGTTCTATACTGTGAATGTGTCCCTCAGGTGAGGGGTGGGGGCGGGGGCAGCACCTTTCCAGGTCCACCCCACCGGACGGACCTGAAGGACACATAGGCAGCACAGAGCCCCAAGGGGAAGTCTGTGGGTGAGATGTCCCTCCACTCCACTTGACTAACAGAAGTCTTCAACATGTTCCCTCAGTTCCACCGAAAACAAGGATCTTCTCAGAACCTGGAGTGGACCAGTCAAGTTCTGCATGTTCTTCTCACCCAGCAGTGGAGGAAGCCAGTTGACGTTGGCCTCGCAGTGAGAGTCCAGGAAGGTGATGACTTGTCCTGTGGCTGCAGCTGCTCCCAGCAGCCGGGTCCTGATCAGACCCTCCCTCTTCCTGGTCCTCAGGATGCGGACCTTGGGCAGGCGGATCATGTACTCCTCCAGGGGAACCTTCAGGTGCTCTGCAGGAAGAGACGGGAGATGCTTAGAGAGCAGCCAGCTGGGACGGCCCAACGAACGGAGAGGACGACCGTCCCACCTTTGTCGCTGAAGTCGTCCACCAGGATGATCTCGGCCACCAGCTCGGCCGGAGATCTGTTGATGACGCTGTGAACCGTCCTGAGCAGAGACGACCAGCCCTCGTTGTGGAAGGGGATGATGATGCTGGTGTTGGGGAGATGGTCTGAGTACAGCTTTAGTCTGCAGCTGGACAGAGAGGAGGACAACAAGGAGGTTAGGGAGGACACGAGACAACATGTACAACAATATTGTGTCCGAGGTCTGGACAGAGTGAGACCTCACAGACCGTCTCTGATAGTCGGGACTCACTTCGGGTGTCTGATGTCTGGGACGGAGCGGTTGAGGGAGATGCGGTCGCTGACGTAGATGTTGAAGCCGTTCTCCCTGTAGGCCTGGTCCACGCGGTCGGCCTCCGTCAGAGGGAAGGGTTTCCCCTGTTCACCGTGACCTGGAGCAGAAGGAGGAGCAGATCTTCAGGAAGGTCTCCTTCACGGACCAACACACGGGCCTATCTGGATCACTTCTAGATTATATAGACATTAGGTCTTCCACGGGCCACTCACCGGAGCGAGAAGCATCACGTCTCATGGCCTCATGGTCGTGCCAGTCTTTCCTCTGAACAGGGCGAGGTCCAAGCTGAGGGTCCCGGACCATTCTAACCCCCTGAGGACACACACAGTTCATGTTAGGACGAGCACACTCACAGGACACAGGTCCTCAACTCTCCTGTTTGTTTCTCCTCCGTCTCTGGGGGTGGGGGACTGACATGAGTGACACCAAGATCCGGAGGGGAGGGGCCGGGAAACAAAGGCTGACAGGCACTGGTACTGTTACTGCTGGTACTGTTACTGCTCTGGGCTGTGGAGTGAGTCCTGACAGGAATACATAGCTGCAGCCAGGGGGCAGTCAACGCCTGCTTTGTCTGAAGAAGAAGGAGAAGAAGGAACACACAGTTCCTCTGTGTCTGGAAGGACCTCCCAGATTAGACCCTGTAGTCCTGACTCCATGGTCCAGAACCCAAGCATCTCAGCGTTCTTCCATCTGATGTCATTTCTCTTCGTCCTGGTCCTTGTTTTTCTGAAGCCCCGTCTGATCTCCAACTCCAAGGCGGGGGTGGTTGGGGGGTCGGGGAGTTGGAGGGGTGGAGGAGTTGGAGGAGTGGAGGGGTGGAGGGGTGAACAGAGCGCTGCAGTCAGAAACAGGTGCTGCCTGGACCCATTCCATTTCAATTGACTTTCTGCGTGCTGCCTCTGGAGGCCAGCGTGTTTCCCCACAGGTGGAGCCTGGAGGTGGGAGCATCTGCTACCCTGGCCTCCACCCTCCACCCGCCACCCTCCACTGATATCAATCCTGCAGAATGGAAGATGGAAAGAGGAGCAGCAGCTCAGAGAGTTGGACTGAAGCACCGCCGCTGGAGCAGTGACGGTAACACTGGTAATGACAGCAGCCGTGATAGGAGGGAGAGTAACAGCAGTGACAGTAACAGCAGTGAGAGTTACAGTAACCACAGTAGCAGCAATAATAATAACAATGACAACAAAGGCAACAATAGTCACAGTAACAACAGTTACAGCAGTGACAGTTACAACAGTAACAGTAACAACAGTCACAGTGACAATAGTAGCAGTTACAGTAACAGCAGTGACGGTGACAGTAACAACAGTAGCGGCAATAATAATAACAATGACAACAAAGGCAACAATAGTCACAGTAACAACAGTAACAGCAGTGACAGTAACAGTGACTGTTACAGCAGTGACAGTTACAACAGTAACAGTGACAACAGTAGCAGAAACAGTAACAGCAGTGACGGTGACAGTTACAACAGTGACATTAGAGGAAGGTCAGGAGGTCCAGAGGAAGAGGAACGATGAAGCACTGGCTCCAACAGGTGTTGGAGCTGGAATTAATAACTGATTCATCACAGGGACCTGCTGTGGGGGCTGTGTCTGGTCATGTGATCGGTCTGAGCCTACGTCAGGTCACTAAGGCTGCCCCCGTTGGACCGTGTGTGTAATGCAGCGTTTTGTTTGTCGAAGCTGGGGGAAGATGAAAATACTTTTGGGCAAACAAAGACTCTGGTTTCCATGACAACGAGGTTTGGGGATGGGACAGGAGTCAAAGTGGACACTGGAAACCAAAAAACGACCAGCAGGGGGCGGTTCCACAGATCTAGAACCTTCCTAGGATTTATTGTCACACTCACGTGACCTCTTCAACAGACAGCACGTGAAGGCAGCATTCGAGCTACTCTCATGCACCAAGTCAAGGCGAGTGATGGTCCGTGAACACAACACCGACAACTTCCTGGTCTTAACGGATCAGAGTGACGTGACGTAGCGTGACGTCACATCTATGTCCGCGATGAGTGGACGCAGCGCAGACAGAAAGAAACCCAAGAAACACACGAACCAACAGACAACAGACAACAGACTCCCCCCAGCCCCAGCCTGTGTGTGTGTGTGTGTGTGTGTCTGCTGGGGAGGGAAGCGCTGGTGCGTTCACGGACACTCCGTAAACTACACAACCAAAATAGTCACAAGCAACAAAGTCAGATTTAAACTGTGGTCCTCGCGTTTTTAAGGATCTGGAAGAGGAGCAGCTCCTGCTCCTCTTCTTCTCCCTCGTCTCACCTGCATGACCGGAGCTCCTCCCGGGGAGTCCGCACCTCCTGCCGCTGTGATCCCAGCCGAGTTCTCGAAGAGCCGGTCCCGGTACAAGGACCAAAGTCCGACGTTAGGGAAGAAGAGAAGCGCGGCCACGATCAGCCCCGAGACCTGCAGCAGCCTTTTCTCCTTCCTCCTCATCTCCTCGGAGCAGCGGGCCGCCCTGGAGGAGCAGCAGGAGGAGGAGGACAGAAGGAGCAGAGAAACAGGAAGTCCGTCAGAGAGCGAGGAGAGAAGTTCACCTCCGATCCCCGAGGAAAGAGCAGGAAGAGCGGCTGCTGCTGCTGCCGCCGACGACTGAGATTGAGACTGTGACGCCGCCGCCGCCGCCGACAGAGGGCGCCCACGCTGACCTGCAGTCAACGCTGCGCTGTGGGGGCGGAGGGGTCAGGGGTCGGATCAACAGGCTGTAAAACGGTGAAGGGCTGAGGAGGACCACCCACCCCCTGTCTCACCACCACAGACGTCCCCCGTCACAACTGTCTCCATCATGGATCCGGAAAACGGAAGTGTAAAAGGAAGGAACCCGGTACCGTTGTCACTGTCAACAGACTCAAAGGTCAACACTGTCCTACAACCTTCTGACCAGGTGGTCCATAAGCTGGTCTCACCTTCAGACCACTGCACGTAAGCAATGGACAGGTTCTCCACATTGAGAGAACCTGAGACATTGAGGAGACATTGAGGAGCGAGAAAGAAAAGAGACTCCAGGACTGTAACTCAGGGAGGAGTCAAGGATCAACTTGAATCCAGGGTGAGAATGTCCTGAAGATCCAACCACAATTACCACAGCTCTTTCCTGTTAGCAGCCGGGGGCTCTGGCGCCCCCTGGGGACATTTTAATGCACAGCAGTAGAGAAACAGTCCAAAGTAGACCCGACCAAACAGGAAGTGACGTCACCAATAGAGCAGGAACTGAACCAACCCGTCCCACCTGGATCCACCTGCTCCTTGATCCTGGCTCTCAGCTTTGGGTGGAACACCATGTCAAAGTGACTTGGACCTGTTTCAGACACCTGGTCCTACCACCTACACCCGCCCCCCGACACTTCCTGTTGGCATGGTGACCTTTGGCCTCTGATGGGGAGGGAGTGAGGGAGCAGGGAATTATGGGAGAACATGCATTATGTATTGTAGCGTACAGTGGTGAGCGCTGTGAATGCTAATGAAGGATCTCCGTCTGATTGAAGACACCAGAGGTGGTGAGAGACAGAGACAGAGACAGAGACCACCGTCGGTTGGTTTTCAGCTTCAGATCGAAACCAAACATCAGCTGACTGAGAGCTGACTGGGGGGGTCGTTGTGGTGGTGGTGGGTTTCACTTCATCATTATTCTAAAAACCTTCATTCATTTGGTCCAGAAATGGACATTGATGTTGTTGTTCAGGACTTATGGTCTTGAGTTCCATGAGTTGGAAAGATCCACTGAGGAGGTGATCTGATGAAGAAGATGAAGGTGATTCTCCAGAGAGAGGAACCAGCCCAGAGGTCACACCAGACTGAGGACAAAGGTCCGCCAGTAGGTGGAGACAAAGTCCCCCCGGTGTCTCAGTGATGTTCCATCGAAGCCCATGGAGAAACCAGAGACTCAGAACTGAGGGTCCAGGTGAAGAACACCATCACTGACACAGCTGGATGTGGACCTTGATCTGATCTGGGTCAGGATCGGTTCTGACTGGAACCTCACCCACCTGAATTTGAACAGTAACAGGGATTTTCCACAGTACCAGGGAACTGTACCATCAACCTTTTATTCAAAACAAACACTTTTATCTTTGACTGAACTTTGGACCAGGACAGGGTCCGTCCATCGGTCCCTCACTGCCCTCAGCTTCTCCTCTGGATGTGAGAAAGTTCCAGAACTGGCAGCAGAAGGACAAATGCATCTTGGATGTAGGAGGCGCTGTTGGACGCCTGTGGGAGAAGACGTTAGTTAGCTCCAGAAGTCCAGGAGTTAGCTGACTGACAAACCAACTCACTAACCCACTGACTGACTCATTACTTCAGTAACTCAGCTGAACGTTAAAGTCATGGGATTTTTGGAGAACGTTCTGCTCTCCTCCTCTGGGACATTTTACAAACCTCCAGGAAGACGGCGGTGATGAGTGGATTCAGGACGTCTCCTCTCTGGTCGGTCTGCCACAAAAAGAGACGGGATCATGTCTGCGTCACAACACCACTGTCTGTCTGTCTGTTTTTGCAAACTCACCCCCACGGAGGTGAGACAGGAAGTGAACTTCTTGGACAGCAGAGAGATTTGTTTGCACAAAACCAGGGTCATCCTGAGGACCAGGACAAGAAGGGCGGGCTCAGAGGGCTGTCACATGACCAGACCAGGTGTATGTGTGTGTGTGTGTGTGTGTGTGTGTGTGCGAGTGTCTGACTGCGACAGGACGGCAGCGTCTGCTTCACCACTGGACAATAGAATCTTCTCTGCGAGTTTGTGGAACAGCTGGATGGATCGAGCTGTCAGTTCTGCCAGTGTCCTGATGGCGGCGGCGTGAATCTCCTGAGAAGGTTTGAGAACATGGAACCGGAGAAAGAGAGAGAGAAAGAGATCACAGGATGAAACAGAATTCTTTTATCTCTGTAGCCTTGACATTCAGCCAACAGCTGACAGACATCTCTCTCTTTTTTGTACTTCTTGTATCCAACTCTGTTTGGTTGCGGTTCTGCTGCTGGAACCCTAATTTCCTGAGGGATTAATGAAGTTCTATCTCTCTAACATTAGAACATCTTAGTCCCTTCTTCAAGTGTTTCCACAGTGAATCCTCCTTCTTCTCCATCTCCCCATGTTCTCTCCATCTTCTACTTTGACTCCAACCACCTCCATGTCCTCCCTCACTGCATCCACCAACCTCCTCTTTGTCTCCTTACCTGGTAGCTCCATCTCTAGGATCATTCTTCTACCAACATGTCTCCACTCTCCCTCCTCTGAACATGTCCAAACCATCTTCTCTGGCTTTTTCTCCTAAACAGCTAACATTAGCTCACTGATAGTAAGAAGAGTTCACCTCCACAGTCTGCACCTCCTCCCCCTCGTCCTCCTCCTCCTCCTGCTGCTGCTGGTGCTGTAAGGTCATGTGACTGATCTGGGTGCAGGCATCTGTGGAGACCTGATGGAGAAAATAAAACACACAAAGTTTGATCAGAGAATCCCAATGAGGCCTGTAGGGGGCACTGTGGTGTCCTCAGTCTCAGCACACAGTTAGTTTTGATGAAGACATTTGTCAGTTGGGACTGGACTGGACTTTGAAGCTGAGATCATTTTCATGGTCAGTGACTCTCACCTTGAGCAGGTGTTCCGCTGCCGTGGAAACACCCAGATCGTCCAGCATCGTGGTCAACTCCTTGTCGAACTCGGAGCCGTCTCCATCTGAAACATCATGTGACGTCAGCAGTGTCCAACCAGCGTGCAGTCTGTGTTTTTCAGTGAAATCAACCTTTGTTCTCGTCCACGTCGTCCTCGTCAAAGTCCAGCAGTGAGAAGGGTTCTCCTATGGTTGCCAGTTCTGCTCGGAGCTGCTGCAGCTGCTCTCCCGACAGAGTGGTCAGGACCGACTTCACCTGGACGGACACACACACACGGTCTTGAGTGGACCGGCAGTCAGACAGCTGTCTTTTTTGTCCTGGTGGCCCTTGGTACCTTAGACTCACTCTCCCGGGACAGAATCTCCAGGGCCTCCAGGTGGGACAGACCCTGGAAGTCGTCAAACAGCACGCCGTAGTGAGCGACCAACTTCCTGTCTGAGTCTTGCGACTGCGTCTGTGCCGTCTGCAGCTCCTCGCGTTCCTTGGCTTCCCTCAGCACCTGAGGACGAGACCAGGTGCAGCTTAAAGAAGATGGACAACTTTGACTCATAAAAACCTACAACCCTGTAACTAAGACTTTCTGTCTGGATTTTATTTCTGTTTTAGACAAAACAGAAAGAAGATGAAACTGAACAGGAGGGAGAAACGTCAAAGACACTCAGTCAGTCATTTCTGCAGGGCAGTGGCCTAGTGGTTAAGGTCCCCGGTTCGAACCCCACTACCGCCAAGAGATACCCTGAGCGTGCTATCGTCCCCACACTCAGCTCCCCGGGCGCTCATTGGCTGTCCACTGCTAACTTTGATGATGAGTTAAATCCAGAAGAAGAAGAACAACAAACACACTTTGGTCAGTGATTCCTCCCACGGTCCTGGTCTCTGTCTACCTGGGACAGAGTGGAGTTCCTGTTCATCAATCCTTTGGTCTTCTTGAATCCCGGGTCTCCTTCCGCGATCACGTCCATCGTCTTTTTCCCGATGAACTCCAGAGCGTCCAGCCCTCCACTGATCACAGTCTTCCCCTTAGGAGGACAGAAAAACAGAGTGTGTGTGTGTGTGTGTGTGTGTGAGATCACATGGTTGATGAGGGAGATGGTGTCTTCTGCTCACTGTGCTCTGGACCACGCTGCTCAGAGATGACAACATTCCCATGGCTCCAGCCAGGGACGAGTCTGTGTCACTGGTGACATCATGTGTTGCAGACCCACCTGACAGAGACACGGACACAGTTGGACTCTGGGCTAAGCCTGGACCTTTTTGTCCCTGATTTCTTTCTCACCCTGTTGGTTTCCCTGGTCGTCCACCTGAGCGGACAGTTCCGTTGGACTGGGGATTCCCAGGGAGGTCTCTGCTCTCTCCAACACCTGACTGAGACCTTGACCTGCACCACAGACCAGTGTCAGGGATTTCAGATGTTTGGTTCTCCACAACAAACATCACTTGATTTCAGCATCAACACTTAGAGTCCAGGTCTTGATAGTCCCTTAGAGCCAGGAGTCTTCCAGTCCTGGGGGACCAGGGACAGAGAGAGGAAGTGTGGACTCACCCACTGTTGCCACAGTGGCAGTTGCTGTGGATAAGAAGGATTTGCCCCAACTGCCCCAGGAACCCCAACCACCCTGAGCCACTGTGGTCACTGTGGACAGAGACTGGGTGGAGAGAGAGAGAGAGAGACAGACAGAGACAAATTGTTGAGGTTACCTATGAGTCCCCCCCACCCCCCACGTCCCCTCTACCTTTGGCCCCTCCTTGTTCTCCTGAGCCATAGTTTGGGCATCGGGCCTCCTGCGGGCCTTCCGAGTCGGAGCCACGTCCGTGGAGACGTCAAGAGAAGACGGAGCGTCCTGGAAGTCCTCTGGACTGTCAGACATGGCGGCGGTCTCAGTTCATACGTCAGGAGACGGACCGGCTGCAGGAAATGTACAAGGACCCAGATGAAAAGACAACGTTTCAGTCAGGGCCACGAACCAGAGGTTGACCTTCGTCTGGTCCAGTCCAACGTCTGAGAATAAAAACAAGAAGCTCCAGTTGGGCTCCTCACGGCCAGGGAGCGACGGAACCGAGTCCAAAAGACCCAAAAGAACGGGACATAGAGAGAGAGGAAGAAGAGAAGGAGGAGCAGGAGGAGCAGGAGGAGCAGGAGGTCCCAAAACGATCTGACCCCAGACTGATGGAGCGACTGGAACAGACCCGTCTGTGCACCTGGAACTGTCAGTGTCCCAACATCGACTCACCGACGGTGCTGACCGCTAACAGCAGCCTGTGCTCCGGTGGAACCCCCCAGTGGAACCCCCCAGTGGAACCCTCCAGTGGAACCCTCCAGTGGAACCCTCCGGTCGAACCCTGCGCTGCTCCGAACACACAACTCAACAGGAAGTCGTTCTTTTTCTCTCCATTTGTTCAACACAATTAGCCACGTCACGCGTTGTTGTCACTTCGACCGTTGGTGGAAAACAGCTTCCGGTTAGAGCTTTCAAAATAAGACTCCTCGGACCGGGACGTCGGAAGCTTCAGTTTTGTGTAATGGCGCCGGTCAGCCACGGACGACCACGACCACAAATGACGTCGACAATCGATGACTTTGGTCGTAAAGTCTTTTCAGACACTACGAGGACATAGAGTTGATAGCATATATATATATATATTTATATATATATACAGTATATATAGTATATATGTATTGTATATATATATATACTGTATATAAGGATTTATTTATATTTATATATATATATAATTTCATGAATGTGGTGGAGAAAACACAGTGGGTGACGTCACGTTCAGTCCAACTCAGAGTTATTGACGAGGTGATGTCATCAGACCAAACGCGTTGTCGTCGTCGGTCAGTCGATAACAGACGGAGGAAGAACTCACCTCCACCTGCTCTGAACAGGAAGTGTCGTCATCACCAGACCTCCGCGCCGTGTTCTTCGTCTGTCCACAGCCGTTCTTCAGCGACAGGGTTACCTGGAGGTGACGTCTTTGTCCAACTGTCCAGTCTGTGCCGTCCGTGCTGTGTTGACGTCCAGGTCAGGAGTCCGTTGAAGTGTTGGGACACTGAGGAGGATTGAGGGACAGTCTTCAGCCTGTGGTCAGGGTCGGTCCCACTGACTGGTGTCGTCATAGTGGTCCTCACTGACCCACAGGTCAGGTCAGTCTTATTGGAAAAGTTAAAGGAAATGTTTTTTTTTTCTGTTTCACTGACACAGGTCTGCTGTTCCTGTTTTTCAGGTTTGTCAAAATGTTTTCAGTGCAGAGGAAACAGCGCCCCCTCCCGATGCCACTGCCACTGCCGCTGCTGCTGCTGCTGCTGCTGCTGCTGCTGTTGCTCAGCTCCCACAGAGGATCAGCAGCATCAGCAGCTCAGGCCGGAGCCCTGGTGGTGAAAGAAGGATCAGAGACGCTGCTCCAGTGTAACCTGACAGGAGAAGCTGGAGACGTGATGTGGTTCAACTCCAAGGGCGTGCAGCTGGGGGAGGGCGCAGGTGGTGACGTGTGACGTTTGTCCTCCCCCATCTGAGAGCGCGTCTCGCTGACCTTTACCCCCGTCCCCCACAGGTGGAAAGTGGCAGATCGAGGCCGACGGCGTTCTCAACATCAGCGTCGTCTCCTGGGAGGACCGTGGCCGCTACACCTGCACAACCCTCGGCGGAGGTCAGAACTACACCGTTACGCTGCGTGTGGCCCAGGTGGGCGGAGGCCTGGGCCTATACTACGTGGCGGTCTGCCTGGCGGCCTTCGCTGTGACCATGGTCCTGAACGTGGCCAGGCTCTGCATGGTCAGCAGCCACCTGAAGAAGACGGAGAAGGCCATCAACGAGTTCTTCCGCACAGAGGGCGCGGAGAAGCTGCAGAAGGCCTTCGAGGTGGCCAAGCGTATCCCCATCATCACGTCCACCAAGACTCTGGAGCTGGCCAAGGTCACGTCCACCAAGACCCTGGAGCTGGCTCGGCACATCGAGGAGCTGGCCAGGAGCGTCCCGCTGCCGCCTCTCCTTCACGGCTGTAGAATGTCGGTGGATAAGGTGGACCCCCACCCTGACAGGCCACCAGGGGGCTCCAACACCAAACTTTCAGCTCTGGGCCCACCAAGGGATCCGTGTGTGAGTTGGGAACTGCCGCCAGAAGGCGTCACAGTGTCGGTCCACAGCTTTCTGGAGAAGGAGGAGAAGGAGAACCAGGGGAACCACCCACTCCTTACTGAGTCCCCAGACCGTAATGTGTGAGCCAGATGCATACCAGTGTAGACCAGTTCTGCCAAGTCCAGTCCAGACCAGACCAGACCAGCCCTTCGTCTCTGTCAACCAACCTTCAGTGCAGGAAACAGAGCGAAGTCAAAAGTTACAGAAACGTTCTAATTCCTAATGAATAACCTGAGATTACCCACAATCCCCCCTTCAGGTTTGGCTCACAGCTGCTAGTTGTTTTCCGTGGGTTTGCAGGATCATCACTGCTGAGATTGTGAAGCCAATTCTGGACCAGACTGAAGATCTGACCTCAGTGGAAACAAATATGATGAACAGATGAGAAATAAAAGCCCATCAGTGGGAATGGTTTCTGACTCAGTCTCTTCATCTTTCACTTCCATCCTAAACCTTGACGTTTCTTCACAGTAGATCAAACTCAGGGGCCACAGACTCACAGTTCACATCATCTCCAAATGTGATTACACTGAGGGACAGGTTTGGTCCACAGGCCTGAGGTTGAGCAGTGATGTCACCATGGTATAAAACATCTCCCAACACTGACACCCTAATTGACCTTCCCCTCAACACCCATGCAGGGTCAGGTGATTTGACCGACTGACAGCTGCTGGGTTTAAGACACAGTTTCACTCCCTTGACTCTAAGATCCCTGAGCAACGCCAGCGCAGTAGTCGTCCAGGGAGGAGACAACTAAAGGATGGACCCAGGAAGGAAGAGCATTAGTACAGCCACCAACCAGCAACAGACTGACTTCACCCGTCCCCAAACACCATGACGTCAAATCTCCACAGCAGTTTGGTGTCAGTAGTGAGGTGGGTGGGGTTACTGATAATGGAGACTTTGATTTCTTGTTGGTGTTTCATGTTGGAACTAACATTGAAGCGAGTTCCTGCTTCATGTCTTAAGTTGGTAGAACGGCAACCTTAGAGGAGAAGTTCTCTGATCCTGAAACTGGAGAAATCGTTTCAAAACTGAGCGGTGCCCATACGGTTCCAGGGGGTGAAGACGATGATGATGATGATGATGATGTCACAGGTCCCAACATTGATATTAATCATTGTCATTGACTAGACAAATAAACGCAACCATTGAACTTGAACTGACTCTTTTTATTGTTTGAAAAACGTGTGGAATTACAGACGACGACCGCGACGACCGCCCTTCCTCCTGGTCGAGTCGGACGGGATCGGAGTGACGTCCTCTGGAGAGGGAAACCAAAGAACGTTAGTGTTCTCCATGAGTGGAGAAGAAGAGCGTGTTGGAGTGAGCGTCTTACCGATGCGACCGATCTTCATCCCAGATCGAGCCAAAGCTCTGAGAGCAGACTGAGCTCCAGGTCCAGGAGTCTTCGTCCTAAAACAAATACATGATGTCACTGCCAACCTTTAGTTACGCATGTCGATCCGATTCTTTTTGAGCCACTTCACTGATTTCACAGAGAACGGGTGCCAGCTCAGACCCAGGTGTCATTGTATCTGGTCTGTGGCCCCCGTGCATGTTCTAAGTTACTCTCGACGAGGACCAGGATCAATTGAGGACAGGTCTTCAGATTAGACCAGCCTTGGTTCAGATTTTAATTGTGGATTAGAGTCTGACCGGCGACCGCACTCATTGAAGTGGACTGAGAGGATGTGACATCGGTGGGGGCCTGGGGGCGGTGCTCACCTGTTTCCTCCCGTGGCCCTCAGCTTGATGTGGAGCGCTGTGATTCCCAGCTCCTTGCAGCGCTGGGCCACGTCCTGGGCTGCCAACATGGCGGCGTACGGGGACGACTCGTCTCTGTCGGCCTTCACCTTCATCCCACCCGTCACACGGCAAATGGTTTCTCTGGGAATGACAGGAAAGCGAGGGCAAACATTAACGGTGACAACGGGTGGGGTTAGGGTCCCAGGCCGGGTCTTCCCAGGAACAGAACTGCGGACCAACAGTCCGGGGACTTACTTTCCAGACAGATCTGTGACGTGGACGAAGGTGTCGTTGAAGGAGGCGAAGATGTGACAGACTCCGAACACGTTCTCTCCTTCAGCCACCTGAGGGCCCAGGCTGATGACCTGCTCCTCCTTCTTTTCCTTCCCTTTACGAGGAGCCATTGTCTGAAACCAAAAGAAGAAAACAGTTGACCGGGGGAGGAGGAGAGCAGTGGACAGCGGGGGGCCGCGACCCTCACCATCAACAACAGTAAACACCGACTCTGGTCCAGCTCTTTCACCTCCGTCCGTCCGGCTGTTTGATTTCAAAGACTCCGGGTCTGATTAAATAACTCGTTTATATCCAAACCGACTTCCTCTCCTCTAATCAAACTAGCAAACATGATTAATCGAGCACCACTGCGGTCTACAGCAGCACCCGATACGACCGATAACCCGGACGGCAGGTTCGGCTCTGGAGCCCGGCCACACACTGGACCACGGTCCGATACAATAAGGACGGGCACAGATCCTCGCGTTGACCGACAGAACTACGGACGAGTCCACCGACAGGGCGAGCACGGAGGCCCCGTTAGCCTGTTAGCTGGCCGTGTGACTGCCGTAGTTCAGTGGGTTTTAGTTGCCGTTCAGGCTTCACCACAGACACTTGGTATGAACAAAAACAACAGACATCGTTCACTGAGGTTCACTTCACAGACACGACCAAGAACGGAGTCAAGATGGCGACGCTAATGTCCTATGTTCAGCAACAGACGCAAAAACTCAGTAAACACATCATGTACTTTCACGTCGACAGAAATGCATCTGGACTTTAACTAACCTTTCATCAAACAGTCAGAAAAACGTTGTTTTAACCATGGATTACAGATTAAAAAGCAGATTTTCATGGATTAAACCCGGGACACAACTCACCTACGAGCGTTTCTTCTGAAGCAGAAACAAGAAAGGAAAGAACTTCCGCTTCCGGGGCATAAGTTGAAGCGTTTGAGGCCCAGGAAGAATCTGCTGCCGCCCAGCGGTCGCCACGTCAACTACGTACGAAGCAGAAGACTTGAACTGTTGCACATCATTGAAACAACAGAAGGTCCACGATGTTCATCACATTGCGTTTTCTTCTCGGATCCTCAAAATGAAAATTTGGTCAATGCTACAACACATAAAACATTAACACTGTAATATTGTAAAGTTAAACACCAGCGTGGTCACGTGGTGCCTCATTCTCTCCAGGCGGCGCTGCAGGGAAAATAAACATTGAATCATTAATGCTGATTTCTGTGTTGCCTCCACATTAGGCCTCTATGGGGCTTTTATTGTTTGTGGCTCCCTGTTTCTGGTGGGCCAATAAGGATCCAATATCACGACACTCCCCACTTCAGTCCAGCAGGAGGCAGTCTGTTCCTAAAACTGTTGACAGAAACGATCAGGTGTAGTAACGTGAGAAAAACTGGTTCAGTGTTCTTCAGAGTTCCTGTGGAGAAAGCAACTATTTCCGGTTCCTTTGGGTGACCAGGACAACAGACCAGATCCGTTGGCGATGGGATTTGATGGAGTTCTGATAAAGGTTCATTGATGTGGTTTTTCTGTTGATCATGTGACTGTGATTGGTCAGGAGAGAGGAAGAGAAGCCAATCAGATGCCACCACCTCAGTTTATTGACATGAACTCAGTCAACACAGCAAAGAGGAAAAAACTCCAGGAAGAGGAAGAAGAAGAAAAATCCCTGATTATTACACACCCCTCCCCCACAGAGTTACAGAGTTAGCATGCAGCATTAGCATCAGTCCATACAGTACAATATTCATCGCCATAGTCGTGGTAGAAAAGCCGGGAGCAAGCAGAGGAGCAGATCCGCAGGAACAGGAACCAGGCGGAACAGACCATCGATGCAATTGGATTCCTGGATTTATTAAACGGTATGAACCACCGTTGGATTAAATTGAAGAACGGATCCACACTAAACTGTTCCACTGTTTCCTGTCACAAGGATGAGACAGGGGCGGGAGGCGGGGTTTCGGGGCTGCCAGCAACACTGGCTGATTAATAATGAGGATAAATATGGCGTGGCCACGCCCACGCCCACACCCACTGTAGGCGTCGTACACACAGGAAGTACAAGTCAGCAAGGTTACGTATTCAGGATCAAGCAAAAACAGCAAAATACTTATATAGAAAAGTGACATCAGAGATCTACGTCAGGGCTGCGCCCTCTGTTGGTCCGGCTCTGTCTACACTGACACCAGGTGGAGTGTGGTGGACAGTGCAACTGGAGGCGCTGTTCCACATCTCCACTGCTATTCTGTAAAAAAAAACATTCTCTCTAAAGGAACTGTTTGGAGTCTGGACTAAGGTCAGCTCATCTTCAGACCAGTGGAGTGCAGGCGACCAGCTGGGGGCGCTGCAGAGCTCCCTGTTGATGGTGCAGTGAAGTGTCACCATCAGTTTAATTTCCTCTGAACACCAGTCATTCACAACAAGGAAAAGCTTTCAGTCAAGATTCCAAATGGCACCAAGAGCATGGTGGCGCTGTTCACGGCAAGTGACTACGCCTCTAATATCATATTCAAAGCAAAGAGTTCAAAGAGGACAGCTGCAGTCAGAACCTCAGAGATACAAACACTAAAAAGGAGGAGAAGAAGAAGAAGAAGAAGAAGAAGAAGAAGAAGGAAGTGGAGGTGGAGCAGGAGGAGGAGGAGGAGGAGGTCTCCTTCGTCCATCGGTTCCAGGACTAGGAAGATCTAAGTGCCCACGCTCCTGTTCAGTTAGCGCACTAGCATACAGGCCAAAACGAGAAGTGACAGCAGCGAGCGGCAATACAAGCAGAGAGACGGAGATCAAGACCACCACAACACTGGGTGGGTGAGTGGGTGGGGCAGAGGGTGACGGACACACACACACACCCCAGTGTCACAGGGTCAGTGTAAACATTAAGACTAAAAACAACCAGAAAGTGAGGCTTACGTGGTGGCCACACCCCCGGTCGACCAAAGCCACGCCCACACATGGTGTTGGGTGGGGCAGGTCTGCAGGGGTGTGGCTCTTTGTGGAAGATCGCGGGGCTGAGAACGATGGAAGCGTCGGCCGCTCTTCCACCCCGTTGGAAGCAGAAAGATTAGCATGATCTCGAATGTCGGCTTCGAGGAAGAGACTTGACGACGGAGGAGGAGGCCCTCTGATTGGAGGGTCGCAATAAAAGCATCAGTGACATCATCCCTGGTCTAAAGCCTCACTGTCTTGTAGGAATCATCCAAAAGGCTCCCTCTACTGGTGGACTATAGATAGTGAATGAACGCACAGCTGGGAAGAAAGGGAATGTGATGACCTTGGATACGTCCTTTTATGGACTTCCTGTTCAGATGAGACGCTCATCGCAGTCCCGATTGGTCCTGACTGGACGGCTGATGGCCTGGTGGTGGACACAGAGCTGCTGTCCTTAATGTAGACCTGATGACATCACATCACGTCATACCACCAGTGTGTGTGTGTGTGTGTGTGTGTGTGTGTGTGTTTAAAGCAGAGTTGATTGATTGTCTAATTGTTGTCTGATGACGATGATGATGTCACTCTTCTCTTCACTCACCCCAATAATCAATAATGAATCAATTCATGATGAGTCTGTCCTTCAGTGTCCACTGACTGATGACAGGCAATGACCCCCACCCACTCCCCACCCCTACCCCCCACCCCTGGTGATCCTCCTCCTGCTCCTCGTCTCCGGTTTTCATCCATCTCCATCAAGAATGTCCCGCCTGGCCTGCTGTCAATCATATCCAAAACACCGCCCATACAGGAAGTTAGCTGAAATGGAAGGAAAGATAAATCTGTCATTTCCGGAAGAGACCTGAACTGAACGGAACGTTGCCCCGGGTCCAGTCACATGACCGCTTACTTGCTGAGCGTGGAGGCGGAGCCCGAGCGGTGGAAGTGGACGATCTGCCACTTCCCATCCCGACGGTGCCACACCCTGGTCTCCTCGGACTGGGCGGTGCGTGGCGTCCCGTTGCAGTCGATGTACTGCGTCACCCTGATGTAGGCGATGCAGGCGGCCTCCTCGCCCACCAGGTGGATGTGAGGGTTGAGGATGGTGGTGTGGACCGGTTTACTGTTCTTGGACCACACTGAGGACGTCACACTGAGGTTAGGACAAGCGCACGCACACACACACACACACACACACAAACAAACAAACAAACAAACAAACAAACAAACACTCCTCAGTCCAGGTGAACTCACAGTTCTCAAAATAAAAGCGGTGAAAATCCAGGCCTTCCACCAGATTCCCCAAGGCCTCGGGTTCAAACGCTGTCACCGCCGGATCGCACATCTTCCTGTGAGGAAGAGCACACTGCCACAATAAGAGTCTGTAACTGAACCTCCATGGCAAGTTTACACTATAGGTTCAATGTAACAATAAGCCTAAACTATCAAAGTAAGAGTTTAGTCTAATGTGTGAAACTTTCACAATAAGAATCGGAGCGTAATGTATAAAACTTTCACAATAAGAGTCTGTGCCCAATATGTCAAACTTTCACAATAAGAGTAACTCTAATGTATCAACCTTTCACAATAAGAGTTTAGTCTAATGCAAACCCCACCAGTTTCTCAGCACATTCACCGAACCCTACTTTTGATTAGGCGAGTCAGTGTGTCTTGACCTCCCCTGCAGAGGCGCCACCGAACCCCTGAGGGTTCGATCCAACCCAGATGAAGAACCATTGGTCTAATGTACGAAACTTTCACAATAAGAGTCTGAGCCGCTAATGTATGGAACTTTCACAATAAGAGATAGGATGCTTTCATAAGTCATTTTCTTCGATGGTCAGGACTGTGGTCGGCCGCTCACTCTTACGTACGTGTAACTTTCAAAGTCCCCGTTGCTGATGGCCTCGATGAGCTGCTCAGTGACTTTAATGATGTCCTGTTTCCTCACTAAGAGAAAGACAAGAGAGACAGACTAATGTTCTGGACTCACCCCTGTGCGAATGAGTGAGTGAGTGAGTGAGAGAGAGAGAGTTTTCACCCCTGGTGTCTTCATCTTCTATGGTTGTGTTTGTGCTCTCAGATGATTCCTACAACAACAACAACAACAACAACAACAACAACAACAACAGTATTACCGTGACTTCTATCACTTCTGCTAACAGTCATTTTTTCCCACCTTGACTCCATCGTTCTTCTTGTTGCTGCCACTTTTTCCTCCTGATCGAGGGACAAGAAGAAAGAGGGAGAGAAGCAAGAGGGTGAGAAAAAAAGGAACAAAAGCAGAGAAAAAGAGAGCCGGCATCGTGCCGACAACCTGGGAGTGCAGGTAGTGACTACAAGAAAAAGTACAAACTAGATATTCCACCTGAGAAAAAAAAAAACGGAAGAGAATGTGAAAAAATAAGATAGCAGTAAAAAAAAAGGACAAGCCCAAGTGTCCTGTCTGTCCCTGTGTTGGTCCGTCCGTCCCTGTTTGTGAAGACACAGACAGGCAGACTAGAGCCAAGGACAAATTTAGGATCGGCTGTGGTTCCGTCACATTCCACGGCTGCAGTCCACACTCAGGAGACTCCAGTGAGGGTCTACAGCAGCCCAGGACAGACAAACATCGGCTCAAGTCAGTGAAAGGACAAAAGACTGAAATGTGAATTCAGAGTCTGGACCAGACAGAGAGACTGTGGACAAGAAGACCCGGGTTAGGAGCAGGTCGACAGAGTCTGGACCAGTTGACCAGGGCCAGGAGCAGACAGAAAGCCTTTGGACCCGTGTCCTTACTTCTACTCTGTCCTCTTTGTCTTCTTTCTCCTCTCTGTCCTCATGATGGAACAAACTGCTGCTCCATGTTTCTGCTGTGGACTACAGGCGTCTCAGTTCCTTGACCCATTTCCTTTTGGTTCTGAGTCCAGGCTGTTTCCACAGGATCATTGATGACTTTCATAGATTTGATGTGTTTTGGACCAGTGTCAGTGGGGAAGGACAAAAAGGACTGAGGCTGGACCAAGTCAATGAAGTTCCATTTGACTCTGTCCTCTCTGGACAGAGACCATTGTATTCCAGATAACAGAACCAGCCCTTGGAGTCTGAAGGTTAATGTTTGGCTGAAGTTTGGAATGTCCAGAGAATGTCCCGGCCTGTCACTGGTGTCTCTCACATAGTATTTATAGACACATGGTATCACTGACAGCTGAAAGTGTGGACCTGTTAATAGTCAGTGGTTCCTCCAACTTTAACCCTTCTGGTGCTGACACACAGTAAAGTAGGTCACGCCCCCCCACCCCCACCTTTCTGTTCTTCACCACTAGAGGGAGGAGGAGTCACCAGAGAACGTACCAGAGAAGTTCCTGGTGGCCAGCATGGTGGTCAGGATTGCCCCCTACAGGAGAGAAAAAGAAGAAAAACAGAGGAGTAACCGTGATAAGAGAAATTGTGAGAAGCACTGAAGTAAGGACAGAAGGAAGGAAGGAAGGAAGGAAGGAAGGAAGGAAGGAGGGAAGGAAGGAAACCAGTGAAATCAGTGTAGAATTCTTTGCTGATTGATTCACCTTCAGTTTCCTCCTGGCATTGAACTTCTTCAGACACTCAACAGTTTCCTGTCTGTGCATACAGGACGCCACAGTGGAGCGGTGCTGTGGGGAGAAGAGGGTACACCATCACCACCATCACCACCATCACCATCACCACCATCACCACCATCACCATCACCACCATCACCATCACCACCATCACCACCATCACCACCATCACCATCACCACCATCACCACCATCACCATCACCACCATCACCACCATCACCACCATCACCATCACCACCATCACCACCATCACCACCATCACCACCATCACCATCACCACCATCACCACCATCACCACCATCACCACCATCACCATCACCACCATCACCACCATCACCACCATCACCACCATCACCATCACCACCATCACCACCATCACCACCATCACCACCATCACCATCACCACCATCACCACCATCACCACCATCACCACCATCACCATCACCACCATCACCACCATCACCACCATCACCACCATCACCATCACCACCATCACCACCATCACCACCATCACCACCATCACCATCACCACCATCACCACCATCACCACCATCACCACCATCACCATCACCACCATCACCACCATCACCACCATCACCACCATCACCATCACCACCATCACCACCATCACCACCATCACCACCATCACCATCACCACCATCACCACCATCACCACCATCACCACCATCACCATCACCACCATCACCACCATCACCACCATCACCACCATCACCATCACCACCATCACCACCATCACCACCATCACCACCATCACCATCACCACCATCACCACCACCACAGGCCCAGAGGTCAACAGCTTTTCCATATGGGTCTTTCCTCAGGACCTCTGGAGACAGGTACCCTGGAGTTCCGGCAAACCCTGGAGACAGACAGAGAGACAGAGAGACAGAGAGACAGGAAGCAGGGAGTTCAGGTGCAAGAGTTCTACGGAGCACATGGTACAATCTGCAGTCAGTCAGTCGGTCAAACAGTCAGTCAAACAACAACTACTGAAAAAGACGGAAGAAAGTACAGAGTGAAATGCTGCTGTTACTGCTGTTACTTCTGTTACTGTTACTGCTGTTACTTCTGTTACTGTTACTGCTGCTGTTACTGCTGTTGTTACTGCTGTTACTGCTGCTGTTACTGTTGCTGTTACTGCTGTTGTTACTGCTGCTGTTACTGCTGCTGTTACTGCTGTTACTTCTGTTACTGTTACTGCTGCTGTTACTGCTGTTGTTACTGCTGTTACTTCTGTTACTGTTACTGCTGCTGTTACTGTTACTGCTGCTGTTACTGCTGTTGTTACTACTGTTGTTACTGCTGTTGTTACTGCTGTTACTTCTGCTGTTGTTACTGCTGCTGTTACTGCTGTTGTTACTGATGCGGGTGTGGGCCTCACCAAACCAGGCCTGCTGGTCTCCCTCCACCTCGATGGCCAGGCCAAAGTCGGCCAGTTTGACAGCAGCTCCTTTGGACTTGGAGGCCAGCAGCAGGTTCTCTGGCTGAGGAGACACACAGAGCGCTGATGTCCAACACACACACACACACACACACACACACACACATTTATTTGTGTGTGAGGTGAGAGGGCGAATCACAGACAGTCACCTTCAAGTCACGATGGACTACGCCCATCTGATGACAGTGAAGCACCGCCTCCAGGATCTGCTGGATACAGTGACTGTGGAGACAGAGGACAGAGGAGAAAGAGAGGAGAGGAGAGGAAACAGAGGGACACAAAGGACGTAGGTGAGAGAAGAGGAGACAGAGGGACGGAGGCTCAGAGGTGTGAGAGGAGAGGGACAGAGGACAGGGTTTAGAAGGTGGTGGTCAGTCCCCACGTCCCAGCATGGAGGGTAGATGTGATGCCCCCACCTGGCGTCAGCTTCGCTGTAATACTCTCTGGCCACAATGTCTTCAAACAGTTCTCCACCGGTGACCCTGAGACAGGAAGTGACATCATTGAGGAGCTGCGGTCTATATGACTATAACAGTAGAAGTAGCAACAACACAGGAAGTTCACGACAGGAAGAGGAAGTGAAATGAACAGACAGTCGAATCAGGAAGCAAAGAACCGACAGAGAAGCCAACGATGAACTTCACGATGGAACGAAAAACGAAGAACTTCATGACACCTGTGACATCACGTGACATCACAGGACTCACAGGTCAAAGATGAGGTAATGATGAGCCTCCTCTGAGATGCTGTCATGAAGCCGAACTGAAAGAAATAAAGAAGACTTTATTCAACACCGCTCCAACGCTGGCCGCTCAGCCAACAGTGGCGCCCCCTAGGTACCAGCCTTCCACGTTACCAGTCAAGAAAATGATCATCATTATGATTACCACCATTGTAGAAATAATGATAACGATGAGAGCACAGAAGGAAAGGGTTTAGTTCAGTCAGCAACTG
This sequence comes from Paraplagusia blochii, assembly GCA_016785265.1. Lineage (NCBI taxonomy): Eukaryota > Metazoa > Chordata > Actinopteri > Pleuronectiformes > Cynoglossidae > Paraplagusia > Paraplagusia blochii. The sequence goes on from JAFBJS010021830.1 coordinate 207,420, forward strand.
GAGTTGAAAGATGTGAGAGAATTGACCAGTGTTGTTGTCCTCATCATTTCCTGTTCATAATGGAATGTCCACGCAAAAATGTTTAACGTTGGCTTTTAAAAGCGAAAGAAAATGTCCCCACAACACCAGGAGAACCAGGAGAACCAGGAGAACCAGGAGAACCAGAACCTTTGGATATGAAACTGGAGAAAACACGCACCTGCACCTTCGTGCACGCACACACGCGCACACACACGTGCACACACACACACACACACGCACACACACACGTAGACGCACACACACATGTGTACACACACACACACACACACACACACACACACACACACCACCACCTCCCACTTCTGAACTGTGTGGGAGAAGAACCTCCGCAGGTACCAGGAACTGCGTGTGTGTGTGTGTTGCTAGGCAACGGTGTCTTTAGGTGAAGACAACAAACCCTCTCTCTCTCCTCCCACACACACTCAGTTACATAACTGTGGTCCGTTCACCTGCCCACACACACACACACACACACACACACACACACACACACACAGCCTGAGACAGCTGATTGGTCCATGGGTGACATGTGACGCCATGTCTGAACACCTGGAGGACTCACCAGCATCATCATCATCATTATCATCATCATCATCAGTGTGATGAAGACATGTATCCTAGTAGAACTGCAGTACAGTGGTAGTAGTGGAAAGGTTAGAAGGTTCAGATACAAGAAGGGAGGGGCGACGTCCCAGGGCATCAAACTCCTGACGTGAGCACCTGTGTCTGACACAGTGGTGATGCCACATACGGCACAGCTAGGTGCTAAGGAGTGTGTGTGTGTGTGTGTGAGTGTAAACTCACCAATGTTGGGGTGTTTCAGCAAACGACAGATCCGGGCTTCACGGTCCAACTTCTGATGATCTGAAGACAAAAAGACACTCAGTGATGACACCGTCACTTCACCACCCTAGAAAACTCAACATCGTGGAGGCTGATGAGGCAGTACCGAATCAAGCCACCAGGGCGAAGCATATGTACCACTGATTTACTGGAATATACAGTATGCAGCAGGACTGCGCTGCCCTCTGGTGGATGTCTTAGTGTTTACATGTTTTACAAAGAGGAATTTTGAAAAATCACGTGAAAACTTCTGACCATGTTCCACGTAGAGACACCAGAGCTCTCGGTAGCCACTCCAGACCTGGTCTCCAGCAGAGACTAAAGTCTTAAATATGGCCTTAGATATAATTAAAGTGTGAGTTTGTCTTGTGATGGACAGATGTACAGGCATGAGGAATTCTGTCCCTCACTGACATCATCATCATGGTGTCATTAACAGTGAAAATGTCCAGCTGGTGAAGTTGACGATGAAAAGCACAACGCAACAGAATCAGCTGCTGATGTCATCAACGCTGCTGCGCTCTGACCCCCAGTTTGGAGACGGATCTCAGATCTGATCCCAGAGCAGCTGATGTCATGAGCAGCTCTGCCCAAACACACACTCTGTGTCAACTTTACAGAGTGTTGCTAGGCAACTGATGGAATTTCTGAAACCAGAATAAGGAAAATAAACTCAGTGGGATCAGGAGAATTCAGTGGTCCCGCCCTGGTCAGAGGGGCAGCCGAGCCGCTGAGGTGGGTTTACTGCCCGGAGACCTGTTGACCCCCCCGTGGTCCTCACCTCGGGCCGACAGCTTCTTGGTGTTGATGATCTTGGCGGCGTACTCCTGACCTGACAGCACCTTCACGCAGCGTCGCACCACTGAGAAGGCCCCCCTGGATCAACGCTGCTGCGCTCTGACCCCCAGTTTGGAGACGGATCTCAGATCTGATCCCAGAGCAGCTGATGTCATGAGCAGCTCTGCCCAGACACACACTCTGTGTCAACTTTACAGAGTGTTGCTAGGCAACTGATGGAATTTCTGAAACCAGAATAAGGAAAATAAACTCAGTGGGATCAGGAGAATTCAGTGGTCCCGCCCTGGTCAGAGGGGCAGCCGAGCCGCTGAGGTGGGTTTACTGCCCGGAGACCTGTTGACCCCCCCGTGGTCCTCACCTCGGGCCGACAGCTTCTTGGTGTTGATGATCTTGGCGGCGTACTCCTGACCTGACAGCACCTTCACGCAGCGTCGCACCACTGAGAAGGCCCCCCTGGAAACACAGCAGGAACCATATGACTACACCTGGTCACATCCCATCTAGTTGTACTGTCACTAACGCTGCCAACACCACCACCACAGCTGGACCAGTGCACGGTTCACAGAGTTACTGCCCGGACAGGGTCAGACTGGTCAGTCTGGTCATTAGACTCCAACCTAGTCTAACTAGTCTGAAACTGTCTGTCTCTCTAGTTCTACGACAGCTGAACTGTTTCTTCTTCTTCTCTGTCTGCTGCTCTTCCTCCCACTGTCACATTATGTAATAGAGCTTCCATTGTGTGTGTGTGTGTGTGTGTGTGAGTTGTGTGTGTGTGTGTGTGTGTGTGTGTGTGTGTGTGTGTGTGTGTGTGTGTGTGTGTGTGTGTGTGTGTGTGTGTGTGTGTGTGTGTGTGTGTGAGTGAGTGAGTGTGTAGGAGGTGAGTGGGAGGGGTCAAAAAGGTCTGAACTTTTATATTTTTTCAAAAGAGAAAAGAATGGTCTTCAGACTTTAACACACACACACACACACACACACACACATTCTTTTTCTTGTCGATAGAGTGGATGTGTAGAGATTCTAATGTTCACTGTTGTGAACGAATGAATGAATGAATGAATGAATGTTGGAGATGAAAACAAGACAAAAAAAAAATAGATTAAAAAGAATATACAGACAGACAGACAGACAGACAGACAGACAGACAGGCACATTTCCAACTTCTGCATCAACATCAATGATCAGGACAGTGGGTTCTGTCCTTGTGTGGGGTCCTCAGGATGATGAAGGCGAGGATGAAGATGATGAAGATGACACTCACTTGCCCAGCTCCTCATACAGTTGGTACTCCTCTGTGAAGCGGGTGCAGATGACTGTTGCCATTGTGGCCCGGCGGTGGGGCTGGAGGTCAGTGAGTGATGAAGGTGATGAAGGTGATGAAGGACCGGAGTCAGAGTCTGGAGAAGACGCAGGTCAGTGGTTCTGGAGGTGGAGGAGGAGAAGATGGACGGGTGATGAAGAAGAGAGCAGCTTCTCTCTGATTCTGATCCCACAGACCGAGCCACTCCTCTGCCTGTCCGCCCACTCTTCTCCCTCCAGCCAATCACAGAGCGGGACACGCACAGGCTGGTTGTCATGGTAACTGCATCCCTCGGTACGAACCGAAAAGTACAACAGCAAACAGTGCCAGATACAGAAGAATATTAACAAGTGAAAAGAACATTCTGGAAGTTCCAACCAGTACCAGCCGGTACCAATCAGTATCAACGGGCACTCAGGGTTGACCACAGCGCCTCCCTGTGGCTGTGGTAACAGGTGCAGTAACCAGTCAACGTACAGTGGAACAGAACTCTGGACCAGTGTGCGGGTCACATGACACTGATGAAGTGAATTATTAACGTGGCCTGGTTTGATGTTGGGTCCACACAGACGCAGCCTGGTGATCGGTACCAGATTTCATTTTTATTTGATTGGAGCGCAAAACATTAAAGCGGCCTGTCATCAGTTCTGTCTGGTACCAAAGTTCCAAAACAATCCATGAGAAGAACTCAGAAGCCAATGAGAACAGAGACCACAGGAGATGATGTTTGACCTGAGAGACACCAGAGGGCGTCGCAACCAAGGGCTGAATTGTTGGGACTTGATGCCCGACCCCGTCGTCTGTGGTTCTGGAACTTTTTGATTTTAATGTCATTTTACAATTTCACTGAAAGTTAAGACAAAGAAAACAAACAAACAAACAAACATCCAGTTACTTCATCTACTTAGCCCCGCCCCTGTCTGGAGTTCTAACCTATGGTACTGGACCGAACCGGGAGGGCGGGGGGTCTGAACTGATGAAGAAACAGACAGGCAAACAGCCAGCTGGTCTCTGTGCGACCTCTGGTGGTACATTATCGAATTACACCAATTGTGCAGTTTGGACATTGTTAGTTGATTTATTAATAATTAAGACTAGTGTTCCTCTGATCAGGGTTATGGTTAGTTCAGAGGGACTTAGGACCACAGGGTCCAGTCTGTCCTCAGTCAATGGTCCAGAGTCCAGGGGTCCTACAGTTCAGATAAAGTGCGACCCGGAGGAGAGGAGTGGGACCAGGAACTCTGCTGATGAGTCATGACTGGGATCATGGGTCCTGGACTGGTTCTGAAGGGTCCTGAGCCGGGGTGTCCTGGTCTCCCGTCGACGTCTTTTCTTCGGGCCCTGGAGGTTCCAGGTCCGGTACCTTAGGTCCAAGAAACAGTTCCAAGTGTTCTGGAGACAGACTTCGTGTTTCGGCGATGAGTCGTTTGACACCGACCATCCACTGGCTGACCTCGGTCACATGGTCCACCATTAGAGATCGATGGAGCTCGTCAGCAGCCTCCCAGTGTCCAGACTTCAGCTCTGAGGGAGGGACAGACAGGCAGTCAGGGGTGAGACAGAGAGAGACGACCTTGGGGACAACAATGAGACAGGACGTTACCGAGAGCCAACGTGTCCATGCGTCTCTGGACAGGAAGACTGAGACGGCCTGACGTCCAATTGTCCTCCAGGAGGAGCAGCCTCTTCTCAATGTCGTTACAGATCTGAACCTGCAGGAGAATCCTACAGTTCACTGATGGTGACTGTGATGAAGACGCTGGAGATGAAGACATGGACCTACCTTCACCGTCTCTCTGCAGCACTTCAAGGCGCTCCTCATCACAGACATCACGGGCTCTCTGTCAGGCGTCCTCTGTGATTGGCTCCTGTCCCCTTCATTCTGCCTTCCCATTGGCCCTGCAGGTGGGGGTGTGGCCATGATGCAACTGATCAACACAAATGAATCCCTGACAAAGATGACTTTACCTGGACGCACGGGGTGTGTGGCTACAACAACAGGGGGCGGGGTCAGATGGTTGGGTAAGGCACACACAGGGGGCGGAGCTCCTGCATCAAACAAACACACACACACAAAAAAAATCCACCTTAGCCATATGGTCTCCACCTCTGACCAGGATCATAGAAGTAATACCAGGTGAGGCATGGAAAGGCAATTGGACCAGGTTTGGATCACATGTTGGTCAGATGGTACAGCCGTCTCACCTGAGCCAGGGGGCGCTGCTCTCCTGGTCAGCAGGCTCTTCTGCGGCGTCCTGGATGTCTGCAGACCGTAGGAGAACTGAGGAGGGTCGTTCCAGCCTCTCTCCTGGTTCCCTGAACACCATAAGCAGAAGAAGAAGGTGAACTGGACCAGAGGCCACGGTTCTATCACCAGTTGAGCCAGTCACCACGAACTGGCCATTAACAACAGGAACCTGAACACATCATCAGTCCAACATATGTCCACCACAGACCCTGATGCAGGATCTGTAATTTAAGTCCACGTCGAGTCCATTTCCGTTTACCCAAAGTTTGACGTCGGACAAACGACTTTATTCAGTCGTTGGTCATCGATAAATAAAGTCCTATCAATGACTGAGTTGATGTGAAATATCGGAGCAAAAACAGAAACCGATTCTTCTCTAACGTCAAGTGTTTCGACCAGAGCTCATCCTCACCTGGTTTAATGTACATGTCCTCCATGTTCGGCTGCAGCTGGTTTTCAGCTTTTAGCACCTTCTCAGCCGGAGTGCCCGTATCGGAAGGACTTGAAGGCTAACGGCCAACCGTGGCTGCTGGTCGATACAACTAACTAAATAACCAAGCAACCAACCAACTAGCTAGCTAATCCATCAAGCCGGAACTTTCAGACAACTGCTGGCTAAAGAATGAAGAATGTGGCGTTAAAGTAATCCACATCCGCATCAAGTTTAAGACGCGATTAGAAGCTAGTTCCGGTTCATTTCAAAATAAGGGCACGTTTTAAAACAGGTTCAAGGCACCGGAACCCCATACCCACTCTCTCTCTGCTTAACAAATAAAATTTGTTCGAATTACCTGTTACGATGGGAAACTCGATGTTTCCATAGATATATTTGTTTTCAACACGGTCGTGTTTGCTTCATTTGTTCACATATCCCACACACAGCCCCGCTCGCGGCTCGGATTATAATTCCGGGTTTTTACATTGGCTCAACTTCCTGTGTGTTCTCAAACGTTTCTGGGACGCTTTGCACGCATTCTATGACGTCACTGTGCAACGTTGGTAAGAAAACTTCAAATGTGAACAAATAACAAGTGGACTGGCGACAACGACACCTACTGGGCCAATTCAGCACCTGCACACGGCGCGCTGAGTCCTTCCCTGCTGCAGACGCCACTCCTCTGGCTGTGAGAGATGCCCTTCCCGGCAGGGGGCCCTGGTGAGTCAGAAGAGTCAGAGAGAGAGTCAGAGAGGGAGGAGGTGAGTTATGACGTCGACAGTAGGAGGAGAGAGGAGGAGAAAAACAGCATCCTCAGCTGGAGCAGGAGAGGGAGACGCATTAGAGGAGAGGACAAGCAGGAGGACAGAGGGGCGAGAGACATCTGGAAACACACACAGGCAGAGAGAGAGTTTCAACGTCTGGTCCGAGGGCCCATCCCCGTTCATGTGTCACAGTGTGAATGTGTGTGTGTCTGGGTGATCAGCTAAGAGGAACACACACACACACACACAGGCTGGAGGGAGGAGCCATGATGGGAAAGGACTACATGTTGGCCATCATCATTGTCAACTATGACGGTAGGACACACACACACACACACACACAACCCGAGGGGTTAGGGTTAGGACAGAGACAGGAGGACACTCTTGGACCGTTGGACTGCTGGACCGATCCGTCTCCATCTCTGTTTCTAACTTGTTAATAATTTAGCAGCTGAGTCCTGTGGACTTGTTCAGCACTTTGTTTCTCCGCTGTCCTCCTCCTCTCGTCCTCTGCGGAAACGTCGATAGCGACACTGATCCGAGCGCTGCCCGTGCCCATCCTTGCGCCCTGATCACTGTCTGACAGGCTGCAGCCCTCAGGCCCAGTCATCAGCGTGTCCATCTCTGTGTCGACAGACAACATCTGGAGCGACCAGAACTTGCTGCTGGACTCTGACCTTCCTTCAGGCTGGAGAACCATCAGAGACTCCACAGGAACCTATTATTGGCACGTTCCAACGGGGGCCACCCAATGGCATCGCCCCTGCCTCACAGGAACACAACAGACACCTGACACCAAGGTGAGCAGGATTTGGAGGATGAACACACAACTCGGTGGTGCGCCATTGTTTGAATGAAATACCCTGACACACCACTAGGGGGAGCATACAACAAACATATTGAGACAAAAAACAGAATCCACTCATTACTGAACTGTAGAACAAGCAGCAAAGTGAACGTTCCCGGACGTTGTCAACTTAGCACTAGGACACACTCTGGTCTGGACTGGACTGGACAGTCCCTCTGACTCATCCGCACTGATGAAGGTCTGTGACTGTGTCTCGGCAGGAGAACGGCGAGCAGAAGGATGTCAGCACAGCGATGGAGAGAAACACTGACGGCAGGTTCGCCTGGTTGACACATCAGCGCCCTCTTGTGAGGACCTCCAGCCCTGGTTTTACTCTGTTTTTCTATCTCCTCTTCCTCTCAGGTCCCCATGGCAAGAAGATCACATGATCAACAGTGACCCCGAGACCAAGGTACGATCACCGCCTCCTGCTGACTTGTCTGTTGTACTGCAGTCTGTAAGGCTTCCACAGTCAAACCCTAACCCTAACTCTGATGGCGGTGCTCTCTTCCCCCGCCCTACCCTCCAGTGTTTCGCCGTGCGCTCCCTGGGCTGGCTGCAGGTGGAGGAGGACGACTTGTCTCCTGGACGTAGCAGCCTGGTGGTCAGTAACGTCATCCAGCAGCTGACCCAGTGCAGCAGCCCCGAGCAGAGACAGCGTCAGGGGGCCTGGGGGGAGGTGAGTGGATCAAGACCTGGCAAACCATGTGATGGATGCCGGTTCATACCAGGTTGCACCTGGTTTGGACCTGGTTCTATCGAAACCTGGTCCTGTCTGGATCAAAGATGGTTCCTATGGTCTCTCTGTAGTAGAACCTCCCCAGATTCTGGACTGAGTGAAGTTCTAGTCTGAGGTAGCTCACCCAGAACCAGGTGGGTTTGGACCTGTTCAGACCGCACCTGGAGACCAGGTGAGTCAGACTCCTCTGATCCCTGTCTGTCTTTCTAGGGACGGGAGATGACACTGGTCCTGAAGAAAGACACCCTGATGCTGCTGGATCCCTTGGACCACACCCCCCTCCACTGTCAGCCAATCATAAATATCCGTGTGTGGGGAGTGGGCTGCAACAATGGCAGGTCAGTCGGTCTAGACCTGCTCTCTGGGTCTGGGTTTTTGGGCTGATTTGATCTGGGTTTTTCTCTCTCTCTTTACATCCTTGACCCCTCCCTGACCGCCGGACGCCCCCCAACCCCCGGGCCCCCACGCCCCCCATTCAGGGACAGGTACGCTCAAAAACACTGCTACAAAGAACGACTGGCGTCCTGGTCCCGTGGTCACATGTGTCCATGTGACGCTTTCAGGGACTTTGCCTTCGTGGCCGGGGACAAGGACAGCTGCGTGCTGAAGTGCCACGTGTTCCGCTGTGACGCTCCGGCCAAGGCCGTCGCCAGCGCCCTGCACGAGATGTGCTCCAAGGTAGGTCCAATCTGCCGCCCCCAGGTTCTGGGCGTGTAGGTGTGATGAGATGGAGCTAACCCCGGGCTGTGTGTGTAGATGATGTCAGAGAAGGAGCTGATGAGACCTTCACGCTCTCTGACCCTGGAGAGTGTTTCCCCTGAGGACCTGCCCAGACGAGGTGAGCTGCTCTGACCGCCGCCGCCATCTTTGGATTGGCTGCTCTGACCTGATGAAGCTGCTTGTGTCTCCAGTGGAGTTCCTGGAGGCCGTGCAGAAGCAGGTCCAGAAGTTTGAGGTCCAGTACATCGGTAACCTGCCAGTGTCCAGAGCCATGGGTGAGAAGACAGTTGGACCCTCTGCTCTCTCCAAGGTTCTGTTCAAGACCGGGAAAATCCAGGAAGTAGAAACAAGAGTCTAGTTTACATACTTGGGTTGGTATATTTCTATATACACATACTGTATATAGAAATACATTCCCCACCTGAGTGGAAATATCAGACAGATGGGACAGATGGACATGGGAGATCATTTAGAGATTGACAGTAAAACCCTGTGAAGGAGCGAGGCTCCAGGGTGGTCTGCAGACTGTCACCTGTGTTTCAGGAATGGAGGTGTTGAACCGAGCCATCGAGAGCATCATGAACTCCACCGACCGAGACGACTGGGAGCCCGTGGTCATCCACATCACCGACAACGTCCTGTCGCTGTGGCGAGGAGAGGTACGTACGGACGGACCGACACACACACACACACTCTCACACACACCCTCACCCGTCTGCCTCCGCCCCTGACAGGTGGGGCAGGAGCCGTTCTGGGAGTGTCAGGTTCGCTTCCTGACTTTTCTGGGCGTGGGCCACGACAGCCACACCTTCGCCGTCATCGTGGACCGCAGCACGCAGCGTTTCGAATGTCACGTGTTTTGGTGCGAACCGGACGCGGGCATCATCTCCGAGGCCGTCCAGGCCGCCTGCATGGTAAGACCCCGGTCACCCAGGTGGGGGGTTTGATTCCAGAGCGTCCCTGCTCCGCTCACCTCCGCTCCTCTCCTTCAGGTCCAGTACCAGAAGTGTTTGGTCGCTCAGACCCCTCCGCCCAGGTCCAAGTCATGGCGTCCGAACCCATCGAAGGTCAAACGGGCTAACTCCATGGACGGTGCCGCATTCCTACCCCTGTCCCCACCCCCTTTCAGCAACACGCCTTTGACCCCGCCCAGACCAAACAAAGGGGGCGGGGCCTCTGTGAGGAAGGGCATGATGGCCTTCCTAGAAACCCTCCGTAACAAACAGGCCACCTCCTCATAGTCCTGAAGAACCATCGGAACCGCTTTGCTACAGACACTTTTGACTTTTAGGTCCAGATCAGATCCTGGTCCAGATGATCCGTAGAGTTTTTGTCGGACTGAACCGTTGGACCTCCCTTTGTTCTTCTGATCAGATTGGTCTGTTTGTAGCCAAACATCGGTCCACGCTACACTGTGGACACTGACGTCCAGACTGGACAAAGGAGCATGCAGGGGGCAAAAGTCCAACCAGGGTGAAGAGAAGACCAGACCCTGAGGACAGACCCCAAGTCCTCGAGAACCTGTTGTTGTTCCTGAAAAAAAAATTCACCATAATAAATAGACAAACAACAGCTGCTGGTCTCTGTCTGGTGTTTGTTAACAAACCAAAGCTGGTCACTCCTCAGCTGGTCACTCTTCAGCTGGTCACTGCTCAGCTGGTCACTCCTCAGCTGGTCACTGCTCAGCTGGTCACTCTTCAGCTGGTCACTCCTCAGCTGGTCACTCTTCAGCTGGTCACTGCTCAGCTGGTCACTCCTCAGCTGGTCACTGCTCAGCTGGTCACTGCTCAGCTGGTCACTCTTCAGCTGGTCACTGCTCAGCTGGTCACTCCTCAGCTGGTCACTGCTCAGCTGGTCACTCCTCAGCTGGTCACTCCTCAGCTGGTCACTCCTCATCTGTAGAGAGAGAGTTTTAGAACAGCAGCAGCAGCAGCAGCAGCCTGGGACCTTTTCTTCTTTGTTTTTCTTCTTCAGGTAAGTTCTTCTTCTTTTTTTCTTTTTCTTCTTCTTCTTCTCTTTTTCTTTTTTTAAATTTTTCTTCTTCTTCCTTATCTTCTTCTCTCTGGTGCTCTCAGGTCTCTGGGTCGCCGTCGATCAGTTCTGGTTTTTATATTGTTAAAACTGAGACGACAAACAGGACAGAGCAGACGTCATTTTTTCTTTTCTAAAGTGAGAAGTCAGACAGACGTAGAAGGAGGTCGGACTCTGGTTTCACCTCCACAATATGAACACATGTACTGTGTATATATATATATATATATATATATATACTGTATAAGGAGAGAGAGAGAGCTATGACGAAACCGATTCTTGTTCAATCTAACGTCCTAGTTCCATTGAATGTCCGTCTGTTTGGACCAGAATAATGACAAGGACAATACAAGAGGATGGACACTGTCTGTTCCCCTTCTTCTTCAGTGGTCACCAGGTGTCACCATCTAGAAGAACTTGTGTAGACAAAGACTGAGCCTTAAAAGATGATTTGTTAAATGTGGCACCATGTGACTGGAGCTGATCTGGTGGGACCATAAACACATTATCTGACCATGAGTCAATGACCACATGATGGCGATGGTGACCAGACTGACAGAGAGCTTGTGTCCAGATAACAGACAGAGGTCTGGTGACCCTTTCAGCCTGTGGGCGGGACTTCCTGTCTCCTCCTCCTGATGGTTTCCTTTCTGCTGTAGATTCTTCAGGAACGTCCTGATGAGCAGCGAGCGGCCCCCCCCTCCCTATCAGCCTCTCTACCCAGAAGCCCCTGCTTTCCCCCCAGGTTGGTCACTAGGCACAGTGCAGGAGCAAACATGTTACTGTAGGGGGCGCTCAAAGCACTGAATCACGTATTCAAAATAGATGGTTGATGGTTGGATGATGTCACCCTGGTACCTGTGCTTGTGTCCCAACAGTTCTCAGCTCCCATCATGCCTCAGTCCCAGGATCACCGTTCCAGGTAACGCAGCACAGTGTGAATGAGTGTGAATGAAATAATATGTTTAGGTCACGTGACCAACACCCAGGCGATTCCTTGTCACGTGACCGTCCATCCAGACAGTCCTAGGCGGAGGAGACCGGTTTTACCACTGTGGACCTCCGACAGCAGCGGGACCCCCAGGGACCTTCTACGTGGGGCCGGGGTATCAGGGCTACCAGGCTGGGCCCCACACTGACAGCCCAAAACAAAGAGGTAGGTCCAGGGTCCGGGAGCGTCCCTGACTCCAACCCGATGTGACTCAACTGTGCCCCCTACTGTCCGTCTCTCTGACAGCGTACGTGCCGCAGCAGCAGGAGCCACGCGGTGGCGCCGACGGCTCCTGTCCGACGGGGCTGCTCCCCGCCCTCTGCTGCTGCTGCCTCTGGAACGCGCTCTTCCGAGGCTTCTGCTAAGCTCCGCCTCCTGGTCTTCTCTGGACCCTCCCATCATGCAGCGGGACACAAGGTTACGACACTGAGCGTCTCCAGAGGAAACAAATAAAACAAGAAAATTTGAATGAATAAATTGATGGGGTGGAGATGACGTGACGGGTGAAAAATGTTCTAATCAGAGAAAAGTTGTCTGGAGAAGCAACTTTTATTCTGTTCAAACCAAATGCAATAAATGAATCCATGAAACTCCCGGCACTGAGTCACGCAGGTCTGTAGAGCTGGACATGTCCACAGACTGTCTGTGGTTGGAACACAAAACTATGAACACTGATGTAGGCTGTTGAGGACAGACTACGTCACCTGGTAGAAGCTGCTCCGCCTGTAGGTGAAGAGACAGCAGTGTTTTCCTAACATTGACGTCGTGCTGTGACGATGGACAAGTGTCCAATAGTTTCTCCCTACTCTGCTATGGTCCTCACCATCAGTCCAAGTTCTGGTGAAACAACCCGCTCTGATAGGGGACACCTCGACCAACAACCAATTAGTCAGACATAAATATACACACACACACATATATACAGTATATATGTAAGTATGTATGTATATTTGTTTGACACATATATTATAAATATACATATGTGTCAAATATATGTATATATATACTGTATATACATATACACACATATATATGTATATACAGTATATATAAATATGTATATATACACATATTTGTACGTATACGTTTGTGTTGTTGAGTCGTTTTGACCGAACCACTCGCACTGTCAGTTAATGACTGGTGTTCTTTCCATTTGTGACCACACGGGGAAAACAACGCGCTGTGGAGTCAAACTTTACATGGACCTTGATGATGATGATGAAGAAGAAGAAGAGGACGCTGATGAAGACCGTCTTTTTCTGTCTCTCCTCCAAACGTCCTCCAGGCTGATGCTGCAGCTGGACCTGCTGGTAGTCACAGCCACAGCAGTCCTCCACAGTCCTCCACAGTCCTCCACAGTCCTCCACAGTCCTCCAGATTTCTCCGTCTTCCTCTGTGTTGTCTGGTGTTCGTCTGTCTCCACTCTTCTCACCTACAGACTGTGTTCAGGTGAACAACAACAGGCGGCGCTGCCATAAAGGCTGCAGGGTTTACGACCCCGTCATCATCAGAGTTTCCATGAAGTGAACTTTATTGTCCTGCCGCTGGTTAATGATTGAGCCACAGACAGGTGATGGGGGAGGGGGTGGAGAGACAGGACCACATCATCTTCTTCAACAACAACAACAACAGTAATAATAACAACATTATATCCCACCTGCCCCTCCCTTCATTAACGTTACATCCCGTGGTTGGTCAGAAAGCAGGGATTCGAACCCTTGCCCCTTCACTCAGGTGTGTTGATTCATTTCCCTCCTCTTTAAGACTTTATTTCCTGTTCAACCTTGATTTTTGTTCTAAAATCTGTTCAGGTTGTTTTTTTAATGTTTGTACATTTTGTCATGTTATGATGGTGATTGTTGTTATTATTTTAAATCATTGATCAATAGACGATCCATAAATCAATGATTCTTCATCATTAATGTCATTATTATTGACTCTTTTATCAGGAATTTTTATTCATTTGACTGAAATAATTGAGTGTCAGTGTGTGTGTGTGAGTGAGGGTGTGTTTGAGTGTGAGTGTGTGTGTGTGTCTGTGAGTGTGAGTGAGTGTGTGTCTGTGAGTGTGTGAGTGAGGGTGTGTGTGTGTGTGTGTGAGTGTGTACGTGTGTGTGTGTGAGTGAGGGTGTGTTTGTGTGTGAGTGTGTGTGTGTGTGTGTGTGAATGTAAGTGTGTGTGTGAGTGAGGGTGTGTTTGAGTGTGAGTGTGTTTGTGTGTCTGTGTGAGTGAGTGTAAGTGTGTGTGTGTGTCTGTGAGTGTGAGTGAGTGTGTGTCTGTGAGTGTGTGAGTGAGGGTGTGTGTGTGTGTGTGTGAGTGTGTACGTGTGTGTGTGTGAGTGAGTGTAAGTGTGTGTGTGAGTGAGTGTGTGTTTGTGTGTGAGTGTGTGTGTGTGTGTGTGTGTGTGAATGTAAGTGTGTGTGTGAGTGAG
>JAFBJS010021947.1:0-20298 GCA_016785265.1 Paraplagusia blochii
AGTTTTATCCGCCTGCTTTTTTGACCAACGTGATCCTAACAAATAGTAAAAAAAATACATTTGGACTCACATAAAGTAAAGATGGCAAGTATAGGTGTTATAGGCAATGGAGAGAATGAAATTAAATTACATTTGTGACATTATAACATGATTTCATAATAAATGTTATGATATTTGTATTTATTGGCATATGGAATTTCAGAAACATTTAATGGTTGTATCTGGAGTTCAAACATTTACTAATGAATGGAGTTGAAATGCAGGTCACACAAATTGTCCTAATTCACAAAATTTGTCATTGGTATACATCATTTTCTCTTTTATAAGCTGCCAACATCTACACCCAATAGTATTATAAAAAAAGAAATAAATTTGAATTTCCAAACAATGTGAATTTCCAACACACCGTGCATGCATCTAGTTTGAAAATGCATGACAATACCTATTTTCCCCTTTTTATCCAAATAAGAGCTGCAAGGTTGCAGAGTTAAAGATGCTGACATTCTCTAGGAGGGAAAGATGGACAGGATCAGAAACAAGATAATCAGGGGGGCAACACAGACACGAAGGTTTGAAGAGAGATTGATGGATGGAGTGAAGGAGGACATGGAGGTAGTTGGAGTTAGAGTTGAAGATACAGAGAACAGGGTGATATGGAAAATGCTGACCTGCTGTGGCATCCCCTGAAAAGGGACATGCTGAAAGCAGAAGAGCTATGAAAATCAGGTTAAGGGTATTTTTTAATTTTGTAAAAATAGAAGAAGGTGTGATTATTTAAATGTTTGTTAATTTGCAGATTATAGAGCAGCTACAAGTTCTGGAATAAGGATATCAGCTCCCTTTATTACATTTACCTACAAGTGAACTGTAATGCTGCTGCACAGTCATTTGTGGTCATTTAGTGATTTTTTTTTTCAAAGTCTATCAAATAGGTCATGCAACTACATTAAATTTGTTTATTTTTTTCTCAGATTTAATGTCATGCAGCCACTCCAGGCTTTCTTTTAAGGTTCTAGTCTCATATCAAAGTGTTTTGCCAGTTGGCCTAGAGAGCTGACACATCAATGGGTGGATGTAGGTAAACAGCGCTTCCAAGTGGAAGTTCTGGTTTACTGCAACACTGTCATTCCAAAACAAACACACCAAAAGAATTATCTTCATTTGAATTTATTCATACTATAACATTTTATATACTATGTCCATCAGATATTTATATATATATATTTTATATAGATATTTACAATTGGCAGTTTTGCCAGTTAAGAAGCAGATATTCAAAAAAAAGTAAAAACACCTAATTAAGTTCAGTGCTATGCAAAAAGCACACAAATACAACTTTAACATGGAAAAAAAATGTATAATAAAAACCAAAAATGGGAGGGACAATAATCAAAAACTGGTAAGATTAAATATTCACAAATCTTTACAACAATGCTGCATCAGGATAGTTTCTATATATCTTTGTTTGTAATGTTTATTATCTTGGGGTGACTGCTCCAGAGCAGTGCAAATGTAGTGTCATTAAAATGATCAACTCCACTGAAGCTACAAAGCATCTGAATGGACTAGAAACAGTTTTAAAAATACAATGAAGAAAAAAAGAAAATATACAACATTATACACACAGGAAAAAGTGAGCTGATGCTTTCAGAGGCAAATGGGGTGGAGATTTGGGCATAAACCCACACGACAAAACTGGCCTGGTGGACCACAATGATTTTCTAGTAGCGCTTTACATTGCAGGCCACAGACAAACTGAGCTCAAACTAAGACCACTAGACTGGTCCCACCGGTCAGGTTTGCTTTGTTGATGTCAGGACAAATAAGTGGCAAAGTTTCGTGACTATTCTTTTTTTTTCTGTGGAAAGTAAAGCTGTGCGTTAGCAGCGATTGTTACACATTCAAATACATACTGTATATTTGTCTGATAAATTGCCTTTTCCTGCCATCTCAGCCAGCAAACTTGTCCACACACACAAACACAGGTCCCACTCGTCACAATACAATGTTGAAATAAAACGACTTGCTCAGTAATATTTGTATTCTCAACAAAATATCTTGAATAGGTCCAGTGTGTAACTTTTGGGATAATGTAAGGAAAAATTTAATCCATCTTTTTTTTTTTCTACAGCCCTAATTCACTCTTAATTCAAGCAAAGGCCAAGAGTTTAGGCGTCGCCCCTTTTGTAATGCTTAGATCTTACAGCACGTTGAAGGATGAGGTGAAAGTGTAAATTACGTTGTTATGGAAACATCAGCTGAATGCCATGGCTTAAATGTCTTTATACATTAGACCTGGAAAATAAACAATTTACTCTGTATTTCTTATTGTTGGGCTTTAAAGGCAAAGTAAAACATAACAGTGACTCCCACTATACAGAGCTATAAACCACATATATGTGAGTCGGTGTGCAACAAGCTTATCTTTGTTTGTTTTTAATATATATATATATATATATATATATATATATATTTTACAGTACTTATTTAATTTTTTTTTCTACACAGAAATAAACCCCTTGAGGTTTTTTTTTTTAAAGACATTCTGAATACATTCTTAAAACAAACATTAAGGGGTTGGTGGAATACAGACAGCGAGGTGGCGGAGGTTGTGGTGGTGGTGGTGTATATGGGGCTTAGAGTCAGGTCCTGGTTAAGTGGTGCTCAAGCATGCACTTTAAAAGACAGCAGTTCTTCTGAGTGCATGTTGTTGAGCGAGCGCAGCTCAGGAAGCTTGAGAAGTAGCTTTGTGAAGGTGGTGGCAGCCTCGTCGCCATGGTTCTGCATGACCAGGTTTCGCAAAGCTCGGATTAGTTTGTCCTGCAGAGCCTCCACAGAGTTCAAGTCCTGGATTCCTGAGCGATCTGATTTAAAAAAAAAAAAGGAAGCAGGAACAATAAGACTAGAGCTCAACTGACAGACCGCAAAATCTTCTGACAGTCAAATAAGAATACATGAATGGTCATTATTCAAATATTCTTCTGTCCTCACCAGCAGACACCAGCACCACAGCTGTGAAGAGGCTCATTTCATCAGTGTCCAGACGCAGTGCAGCCAGTTTCTCGCTGAACTCGCACATGGAGTTGAGTAGTTCGCCGGCACCAAGGGAGCGCAGCGTGTCCAAACTATAGCGCTTTCCACTTAGAAAAGTCACTGTTCTTTCCACAATGTTAAACAGTGAGGCGAATCGAACCATGAGCACCTGGAAAACGTAAGGAAATGAAAATTTAGTTTACATTTTTTTTAAACTTACTTTGATTTTCTTAAGGCTCTTCCTGACTTTCTTTAATGCTTTAAGTGTGTGTTTTTAGTTGGCTAACCTCGAAGGTTCCGGCCTTCAGGAGGCTGACTTGGTCATGCTCAGGGAGGTCACGGAAACCAGGAATCTTCTTAGCGAACTCAACTACCTCCCGCACAGCGGGAGTGAAGCTCATGGAAAATTCTTCCCAGATCTCCTGGCTGGACTTGCGGGGGTCCACATAAGGTGTTGTGTTCATTGGACACACCTGAAAAAAAAAGAGAACGTCAATGACACAAAGCCTTTTTTTAAATGTTACAGGAGCAAAGAAGAAAATCATGAGCAATACTCACCAAGTGAGATCTGTTATTTGCACATACTGGTCCATTGTAAGCATTTGAGGGCATTTGCACATTGTATCTGTGCCACCTGTTGGTGCTTTCTGATTGCTCACAGCTGGGGGCACTGTTGAGCGGCTGCTGCTGGTAGATCCTCCTTTCCTCATTGTACACAGCATTGTTAACCTGGTTGCTGTGAGAGTAAGGACTCTGCTGGTAAGCTCGGTTCTTGTTTGACAACTTCCAAGTGTCTTGTTGCTCTTCGACGCGACCTTCGCATCCGGTTTCCAAGGCAACAGCGGCCTCCGAAGGTAGCACCTGGCCCTGCCTCTGTGACCTCTGCTGGCCAAACACCGTAGCGCGCTGGCACGGTGGGCTTGTCGGGACAATGGCCTCATCTTCACCACTATCCGAGGAGCACGACGAGGCAGAGCTGGAGTTGATGTCCATGGACATCACTGACTCCGAGTCCTGTGGGCACTGCGGCGAGGAGGGGCTAGAGCATGACGGAGAGTCAGGAGCAGAGGAGGAGGGACTGGCATCGCTGCCGAGGGTGTCCATGGGCAGAGGTGGTGGGCTCTGGTGGCCATTCAGCATACTGTGGAGTTGACTGTTGCTACTCATCATGTTGTTCATAGCGTTCTGCATTTCCAGTAGCATCCTCTGCTTTTCCCTCTTGGGAATGCGGCCAAATCGGACAGCTGGCAGGAAATAATAATAATAATAATAAAAAATTAAGGCATGTTATATGTAACATGTAAATCTCATGTTATAAATAAGGCCAGAAAGGAAATCATTTGGATTGGTGTCTTAATACTCACCATCTCTAGACATGCCCACAGCCAAGCACTTCTTGAAGCGACACTGCTGGCAACGGTTCCTGTTGATCCTCATGATGGTGCAGTTCTCCATCTTAAGACACTTTTTGTACTGGATGTTTTGCTGGATGCTTCTCCTAAAGAAGCCCTAGGTAACCATGAGAGATACATTTAGCTATCTCAGTTCAGGTTACGTGAACCTAGTCCAAGACTGGCTGTCATGTTCATCCATGAACAAATCTCACCTTGCAGCCTTCACAGGCATGAACACCATAATGGAAGCCCGAAGCCACATCTCCACACACCTTGCACAACAGCACCATACCGTTGATTTCTGCAGAAAAGCATACCAGCGAGTTACAGACAATTCAGATTTTTTCTTTTATGTCCATCATTGTGAGACTCTTGATCTTGTTACTTACTGGTGATGCTGCTCTTCGCAGAAGTTGAGGACCGGCCGGCCTTCTCCACACCGTGGCTGCGCTGATGGCCGATCTTGGTTGGGGGAGCAATGTCCACGACCATCCCCACAGCACGGCTGGGAAGCGAGGGGCGGCTCACAGGAGCCGATGTAGACAGGTAGCTTCCATTGTTAGGACTGGTGCTCATGAAAGAGTCAGGGCTGGAGGCAGAGCCGGAGGAAATGTATGCAATGACTCCACCTGGGAGAAGAGGAAGAATAAATTTTTAATTTTTTTTTCTTTGAATACAAATAAAATAATAATTTGCTCTCTTGTGCCCCGGCATCTGTGACTCAACTACAGTGACACCTGGGGTGACAAAATAAAAATCCGCATGCCAGAGACAATAAAAGGAATTACTGAGTACAAACCACAGATGTTAAAAGAATATGAGAATCTATGCCAAATAAACAAACAGAACTCTTGGCAGAACATTGTGAACAGGTACCAGAGACACACCCAGTGTGGGAGAGTGTGTTTCCTGGTTGCTGTGTTGACTGCTGTGATTGACCTGCTTTAGCACCAGCAGTGCTGAATGATTGGATAACAGTGTTACATAAGAGACCAGGGTCTCTGGACCAGACAGGGTCACTAAAGCACTGGAGCAACATAACAGATCTAACTTGGGGAAAAAAAAAAAAACAATCCACCAACCAGCTCTAGATTACATAATGACTGGTCAAAAACAGTGAAGAAACATTTGTATTGATCATTTTGGTCTGGTAATTTTAAGTAAATGCTGCAAGGATTACTCTTTTTACTTGATCATGATAGAACTTTTTAACCCATTGAAAATATACAGCCAAAGAAGTAAAAATATCAGTACGGTAACACAAATTTCTACAAACTTTTCAGGACATCAGCCATTTCCTCTACACTAAGCTATTTCATATTGGGGACACTACTGATGGTGTTTTTTTGGGGGGAGGGGATAGCTTTGGTTCAGGTTTGCTGAGATGCAGCGAACAGTATGGATACCAGATGTGCTTTATTTTGGAAACTGGTTGTAAAATGGCTTGATTAAACAAAAACTACATGGAAAATTTGGTCCAAAAATTCAATAACAGGGATAGTAAAAGAAGAATTTAAGCAATCTTCCTGAAAACTATTACAATTAGATAGTGAATAAATTATACACAAATGGGGGGGGGTTAAATTGTCAGTTAACGTGCCAAAAAAACAGTGACGTCAGCCAACATCGTGAAACACTCTTCTATTAGAGCTTCCAAATGGCAATCACATAGTGTTCACACATTTGTTGCCAAAATTACATTTCAAGCTTTTAAAAAAACATACAAATGACAAAACCACCAAATCTTCTACTGACATTACTAATGCACTTTAACAGGGTTAAATATCCACAGATTTGTACTCAATTCTATTAAAACTGAAACAACTTCATTCATTGCTACCAAGAATAGCTTAGCAACGTTATATGCTGTTTATGGGACCGGGGCTGAGCAACAAGCTTAACTCTTTTCATTTTTTCCTATCATTGGCTTGAATAGACAGATTTAAGACAGTAATCCCATGGTTTTGTTGTTATGCGTTTTCTAAAAACTACAGAATAGGAACACATATTTAAAACAGGAGAAATAAAATGCTGCCATTTTCTTCTTAATGGGTCATTGTGAACTCTTGACGGCCAGAGCAGACGATTACCTAACCCCTAACCATGACTGTTCTCTTTCTCGGCCCACCCACACGTGGACCTGTCATGTATTTCTGTGAAAGCAGTAAAAAAAAAAAATCTAGGTCACAGCCTCCGCCATTACTGTTTCTTTTTTCCCCTCCTCTCACGTGGACTCTGCAGCCGCTTGCTCGCGCCGGATTATGCAACGTCCTGCGTCACGAACGGTTAAACAACCAATGGCTGATAAGCTCCGACACAACGCGGTCGCTGATTTGCCAAAGCACCTCGACCAATCAGAAGAGTGTTCCTGCAGCGCGTGTACACAGAGGCACATGGCTAGGCCACGCTATCCACGTGAGAGGGAGCGGGGAAGTGGAACAGTGTTGTTGTGTCAAACTGCGAGCAGTGAAATGCCTTTAACACCCATTTTAAAAAGCTACAGCACCGGTTTAGACTCATAATTCACAAGCTTTAATAAAACGTATTTACGTTTTAAGACAAAGGGCTTCATATAAACTTTTTTTCTTAATTCGACATATTTTCGTTTAGACACTTGAAAGCTGATATCGAGCTTTACAGTTATGAAAGTGAGTTGCATATCGATATTAAGAGAGTGATATTGAAAAAAAAACGTTAGTTTCTACAAATTTCATTCAACACACTTTGCTTCGGATAATCTGGATTTACTTAAGTGGAAAGACAATTGATATTTAGTGTCAAAGCAATGCAATAAACGACGATTAAAAACGTAGAATGAAAAGGTGTACTTGTGGTCAGACCACAAGTTTGAATGACACACCGGTGTCTAATCTCAAGGTAAAAAATAAGTCAGTTTTATGCACCAACAATTCCATTTGCATTCAAGACAGTGTTGCGTTCACTAACACGTCATTATGGTGAATTTTCAAATCAAATTTTTTCTTACCGGGCTTGGCCGTCCCAACGTCCTCAGGCATCTTTTTTTGTTGTAAAAATCGCCAAAAACCGACTTAAACCGGTGACACAACTGGTTTTGGTCTCGAACTTAGTAATATGAAGATTAAAGTTGAGCAGAAATCGTCAGACGTGCGTTGTTGCTGCTGCAGCTCATTTCAGAGGAATGAGTGGAAATGAAGAGCAGATCTGAGACTCAGTGACTCATGCAGAGGGTTTTACTCTGAGCGCACTCTCGGAGAGAGAGAGAGTCTTCTAGCCACTCACTCTGAGGAAACTCCCTCCCCTTCTGAGCGTGTTGTGCAGGCGTGTGTATGTGTGTGTGACTCACTAGAACTGAATGTTCTTCATAGTACAGGCCACGCCCCCTGCCTGGCCTGCAGTTGAGCCACTTTAACCCAGTGACACACTTTCAGGAGCCCGGGGTGGGCGGAGCCAAGCGTTCTGTCGACGTAACAGTGGAGCAGTAAAGACGACGGTCACGTTGCACTGCACAACGTGACAAGGGAGGGTGAAGCCCGAGAATAACAGCAGCAATACCCAGCACTGCAGCGTGCACGTAAACACAGACTAAGGTCTCTATAGCTGTGGGGACATTCTTAGACAGCGTGGCAGGAGCATCAGAGCTATACACTGGATCTTAGTCTGGACCACAGACTAAGCTGGTCCTTAGTTGATGGAGAGCAGTCCTCGTGGGTTTAATTTCCCAGAGCCAACTCCAGATGGATGGATAAAGATTATCCATCCATCCATCCATCCATCCATCCATCCATTTGAGTTTTGATGAATCGCAGGAAATGTCCCTCTAATTTTGGTTTGTTGATAAGTCTGTGTATTATGGTCAACCACGTGTCAATCACTATACCATGTGGCCAGGCTCCTACTCCTGCTGTCTTTTCTGTCCAGTTGCATTTGCATAATTGACAACACAATATTTGCTACTTGCTACAAAGACGAAACATAGAATGGCCTGGAACTTAGGACCAGAGGACTGTAAGAGACATATCTGCAGGTCCCTGTGATCGTTTAAGATGGAAACATGTCCTCAAAACCAAATAGAATGTGTGTACTGTACACCCAATCACATGCTGCTGCTGGTGATGGACCAAAGTCTCATTCAGGTTTTATTCCCCTTAGCTCCATTTACTTTTCTCAGAAAGCTGCCGTAGCAGGGCCAGGCTCACATTACTATCCATTTATATCCACCCCCTCATCAGGGAATGGACTTTGGACTTCTAATAACGGACAACATAAATAGTACGACACCTTTCTGACACAGATTCACCGTCAAAGTCAATGCATGGAAGATTTGACTTTTTTTGGGAAAATCATAAATTTTCTCAGAATTCCCTTCAGAAATCAAACAAGCTAAGGGTTAAAAACGTTGGTATTAAAGACGTACAACAATGCACTATATGGGGGTCACCAATGTTATTTGTATACAGACTTAGCAGTCATTAATAATAAAAATAAAAATATATCCCCTTTTCCTTAGCAATCTCCACAAATTACATTGCACTGTATTGTAAGTTGTACAGCTGACCTTTGTAATTACGGACACAGCATTGGTTACATTTACAGATATACAGTACATCCTGGTAGAAAAGAATGTTTTGCCAATTGCCAATGCAACGTAAATGGCTGATACATGTTTGCCTGCACATGTTTTGAAAATAAATACATGTTTTGAAATTAATTTTAAGTGGTTCATGTTGTATAGAGAAAAAATAGAGAAAAGTACTTTGTATACTATTGTCGCTTCTACACGAAGACTATTACAAAATATTAATAGTATTAATAATATTGCAGTCTCTTATTTGTCCCACAATGGGTAATTATACAATGTTGACCTACCACCACTACCACCGGGGGCACTATCATAAGCACATGTTTGCAACACAGGTAAAAAAAATATATATTTATTTATTGTGATTGTTTATTTTCATGAAGCATATTGAAGCAAATAAAGATTATTTACATTTACAAATGTTACATTTAAACAAGAAAAAATTCTTGTCAAAGTGGATACCTAACTAAATTCATTAAAGCGTGTATCATGGTAACACATTGTTTTTTTTTTTTACACTAGTTGGCTCGACTAACCAGACAACATACCTCAAAACCGATCAGCATCTCTGACCTATTACAAAATGTCCTAGCAGTACATATTGTCTGATGCCAGGACAATATGTTCTTGGCACCGATGCTAATAACATGTAGTTATAATATTTAATATGCGTACAGTATCGTAATGGGTGAGGCTGGCAAGCAATTGGAATCATGCTCATGTGGTGGAGAGTAGATTTCCTAGTTCAGCTGATTTCCAGCTCTCTGACAGGAAAAGGAAATCAATACAGCAGATTTTTAAAGAAATTTCTGTCATGATTTTTTATTGAAATTATTTTTAATAACTTGGTTTAGGAAATAAATATCATGAGAGACTGTAAACTTTTATAAGCACCTGTATAAGGACATGACAGTGTCATTTGAATGATGCATACAGCATTAATTACAAGGAAAATTCTTTTAAATTCCTTCTTGCCAAGGCTGAGCAATATGACAAACATGTTGGAGAAAAATAATTGAAAAAAATGGAAAAGCATTGCCCAGACTCATGATGTAGGAGAATCTATGTATGAATGAATGAATAAAAATCATAAAAATCCATTCATCCATTATCACCCTCCTATATGTTACCATTTCTCAGGGACAGTCTTCGTGAGTGCCACCAAAACTCCATTGTACCACTCATACCTTCAAAGGTTGTTGAGCTCGCTGGTAGCCAACTTCCCTAACTGGGAGTCAAACCTCCACAGGAGGTGAACCCTGGAGTTTCTCAGCATATACAGAGACACTATGGGCCAAAGTGAGGGCCTTTCTACACTAACTATTAAGGAAAGCTGGCATTCCAGGAAAAATTAAGAAGAATCCATCCATCTATCTTCATGCACTTCAGGGTTACCAAACCCAACTGCCCTAAACCGGGTTCAAACTTGCCTAGGAGATGAACCCTGGAGTTCCACAACAATGATAGAAACATTAACTCAGGTCCAAACATAGGCCTGCATAATAATGAATTATTATAGATAATAGTATAATTTGGAAAGTTTGGTGAGGCAGGTCAAAAAGCCAAAGGCGGCACCCTTAAATTACCCAAGTCTATTTTAAAGTGGTGTACATGGGTGTCAAGATGGCTGGAGCATTCATAGATATTGTAATTACTTATAAATGGTAATGAGTCCATGTTTTTCTCTATTTTTGTTGTTTTGCTACAAATAAGTACTGGTTTATTCAAAAAGGAAGGAAGAAAGGAAAGCAAACTTCTTGTTGTTGTTACATTGTGATTCACACCACTGCACAAAATGAAATGTCACCTCTGTATTTATCCCATCACCAAAGTGAACAGTGGGCAGCTTTGAGCGCCCGGGGAGCTGTGAGTGGGGACGGTGCCATGCTCATTGGACATCAGTCATAACCTGGCGTTGGTGGATTTGAACTTGGAAACCTTCGGAGTTCGGACCCCAGTTCGGGTTCTTAACCACTAGGCCACCACTGTCCCAAAACAACATGATGCTTTTGAATTTTTTTCACTTTCAAAATCCATCCAGATTGGACCTTAGGGGCCAGTTTGGCACCCCTGGTGAAGTGGTTGTCAAACCTGCCTTTTAGGCGCTCAAAGCTGCCAATCGTTCAATTTGGTAATGGTTTAAATGCAGATGTCACAGTCTGTTGTTTGCAGTACTGTGAATCAAAAGTTACAATGACAAGGGATTTTTTTCTTCCTGACTTACATAAGAATGCACTGGATTTGAGCCAGTGACTTTACATTTCCAGTATGCCTGATCTGGTTGAATTTTGTATTATTTATTGCCACTCGAAAACAATTAGCCCCGCTTTTCTGCACCAGAACCATAGTTCATTGATTTCAATCAAACCGTTGTGTTGTGTTTCACGTTCCATGTTTTGACATCACCTTTTATCGCTCTGGTGTTTGTTTGATCTTGTGACATCAGTTATGGATTTCTTTTTGCCTTTCAGCAAATGAAGACACATTGCTCCGAAAACTGACTCTCCCTCAGATGGGAGGTCTTGATGGACACTGACCAATGAGGTCAACTAATAATCCATCTGAAGTGGCCTTGATAGTCATTGTCTGTGACACACTGAAGGAGGACACCAACACCCTAAGTTTGTCACGTTGAGTCACACGGAGGCGTTTAACCTCAGCATCACAGCTGAGTTTTTTTCAGATGAATAAACGGGTTATCTGAAAACATCTTGTAAATAAATGTCACCGCGCTCAAGAGTCCAGTCAGATGACCACCACCTGGCTCTGCATGCTGTCCTAATGACTGCTCAACTTCTCAAGCAATATTTTCCTGGACTTTAGTGCTGCTCTTTTCTGTCCTTTGTTTTTCCTCGTCCTTTGAGGATTACTGTGATACAAATATAACCTCAGCCTCCTTTCCTCAGGCAGGTCGATGTCTGTCAAAGGCTAATCTTTTTATGTCACTACATGTTTGGACAACTTCTCCATCACACATTGGCTCACACTCTCAGTTGCGCTCTTTAACAAAGTTTCTGCTCTAATTCTCCATACGCAGACTCAAATGCATCTGTTCTATAAGGAATGCACTTGTCCCAGGCGAAGCTGAATCATAAAACAGCTATTTAATGCACACAGATCCTGACCTCAGCAACAAGAAACACCTGCCTATGTCCCAGTATTTTTAGCTCACGTGGATACGTGGGTGTGCCTAGAGGTCGGTGTTTGTTAAACAACAGAGCAGCCAGCAGTGTTGTTCCTGAAGAATGCGACTCGTATCCGGAGCTTGTTACAAGCACGCTTTATTGACATTATCGACTGACTTCTTTCTCAGGCCCCCGTACTAGAGGGGAAATGCATGTGTTGTATGAACAACAGACATCAAAGCATGAGAGCACACGGTGGCTGAATGGTTAGCCCTGTTTCCTTCCACCTGACAGTCTTTCTGTACAGATGTCATCTATGTCATTTTTTAAGACACTGGCTCTGGCTGTACCAAAATTTGACCAAAATTTATTTTTGTCACCCTTTTGGATGGATGGATGTTGTTGTTCACTCCAAGTTTTTTTGAAAGGGAAATTTTTCCTCTTTATTTAACCCATCACCGTAGTGAGCGGGGGGCAGCTGGCTGAGACAGCACCCGGGGAGCAGTGTGTGAGGACGATACCATGCTCAGGGCAACTCAGCGGTAACTTGGCGGTATGGGGGATTCTAACCAGGGTCTTTGCAGACCCAAGTCTGTTTTCTTAACCACTAGGCCACCAACATCCCTCACATTTTGACTATATCATGAATTGACCAATGTTACAAGGCTAGTGCGATACACTAAGCATGGCACCATCCCCACTCACTGCTCTCTGGGCGCTCAAAGCTTCCCACTGCTCACTTTGGCGATGGGTTAAATGTAGAGATTGCATGTCCTTGACATTAATAATTTTAACACTCAGCTTGAAAAAATGAAAATCAATCCTTACATAAACATAAATCATTTTCATCTGAAGTCAAGAGATTACATCAACCTAAGGAATTTAGAATAGAATAAAAACTTCTCTCTCCTCTAGCTGCTGACATTCAGGTACTAAGTCAGTGCATTTGTCACAGAATAAGTGCTACAATATCAAACAGCCTAGACCAGGGGTCTCAAATGCGTGGCCCGTGGGCCATTTTCAGCCCATAAAGTGACATTTTGTGGCCCCCACCTTGATGTGAAATTTGAATTTATAATCTATAGATATGTTCTCCACATTCTATGGTAAATCCTATAGTTCTCAGAACCCTGATCCACAGTCTGCTTCTGGTTCAGTTTAATATTAAACAGAAACTGTGGGAAACTGATTTTTTATTACATGTTTTTTTTTGTATTGAACACTGAAAGCTGATGTGGCCCTTCGGTGAAAGGCCTCATGTATGTGCTGGATACCCTGGATTCCACAACATATTTAAGTCATTAATAAGGTAGAAGAGGACTCCTTTCCACTGTTTACTTTTCACTACTACTTCACAAGGTGGTCAAAAATCACACTAAAAGGGTGCAACCACTTCACCTCTTCTTACATCATTTATACACAGCAGCCAAAATCCTCACTGTAGCAGGTTATTTAACCACCTGTTGTTATTTAGTCCTAAAACACTTTCTGACCTGGATCAAAATAATTGGACTTTGTTTTTAAAAGGTAACAAAAGCTCACCTGAGTCCCATGCCAAGATCTCCGTACAACAAGTACAGAACATCCTGTGCTTGCCACTGTCTGTGTCATTACGAATAATACGATAATTATGTTTCCGATGTTCTAGGCCACAGAATTCAGATCATACCAGTTGCGGTGTGAACTAATTCGATGGCGTTGCACTCGTACTCGTCAGTCGGAGGAATGCATCTACGCAGCTCAAAGGTTTGTTACTACATGTGCGCCTCAGCAGCTGTTCAACTTTGGCAATCAGGTACATATTAACGTTGAGGAAAGCTCATTAAATCCGATTGCAAAAAGTCAATTCAGGAAAGAAAAGTTTAATTTATTTTCAGTGGCCAAGATGCTGGATTGGTTTCACACTTGGTAGACTCAAATTGAGAATTGAGAAATTAAAGCATTTTGAGAGCTTAACACACGCAGAGAGACATCAGGGTTAAATAAGTCGGAGGAAAGGGTAAATCCATATTATCATTGCAGTTTACGTTGAAGGATTAATCATCACTGTGTCACAGGAGTTTGGTGGATGAGGCTTCACCTCTGCAGCCACTGCATATAAACCAGGGACGCCAACCTTTCTGAAGGAGTAACTTTAAAACAAAGAGCTACTTTTTTACAGACTTCCTGAATGATGTAATAACAATCAGTTCTGGGACAGACAATAGTAGACCCTCTTCTCACCATCATCATTCCACCCATTTGAATATCACTGCGAGTGTAATCAAGTGTAATCACTTCGAAAAGCACAGTAACGATTTTTAATAGATATAGTTTTTTTAAATTAACTTAAAGCAGCTGAAGGTCTGTGAGTCTGAGAGAAGTTCTTATTCTATTCTGAAGGGGTCCAAGATTTCAGTCAGTGGTTCTTCTTTTGGCTTTAGGGTCGTTTTTTTTTTAAACTATTTTGACATCACACATTTCTGTCAACCCCAGACACAATTTTCTCCCCTAGAATTGATTTTTACATCATGTTAGACTGTGTGCAGATATAGAAATTAGTGCTCAAAATGATCACATCAGGTGAGGTTGTGCCCACAAGGCTGAAGATAAATACCCAATTACAGTGAAGGCTAGTGACAGATGGAAAGTATAACTGTGCAGGTGTGGTTTCAGATTCCGTTTGTTGTGTCATTTGTGTATCCAACAGTGTCACCCTCAGCTCTCTAAATTCCCCAGCACACTACAAAATGTGAGCTCTGTATTTAATCCATCACCAAAGTGGACAGTGGGCATCTTTGAGCGCCCGGGGAGTAGCGAGTGGGCACAGTGCCGTGCTCAGTGGACCTCAGTGGTAACTTGGAGTTGGTGGATTCGAACTTGGAGCCTTCCAGACTCAAGTCCATTCCCTTAACCACTAGGTCAGCAAGGCCCCTACAGCAAGGATATAAAAATCATGTGCTATAGAACCAACATATATATATATGTATACATTCACTTCTTTTCATCTTCTTATCCATTACCAGATCTCCACATCTGCCACCCGAATCACACTGCTCCATAGTGTGAATCTTCCTGTGGGTGGTGAGCCCACTGGAAGTTACAGTATGTGAGTCAGGATGCTTCATCACACAAAGGAAGCGGGAGGAAAGGGAAAAGTCTAACTCTATCCTGGACCGTTCTCCGCAGCCACCGTGGGAGGGGGTTGACAACCCCCTGCAGGACGCACTGTAAGAACTGCAGAGCAGCCTCAGTGACATTCTGCTCCACATTCAGTGTTTTCCTTCCTGCTGCTGTCAGAATGTACTGACCATTTCTGATATGTGCAATACTTACACAAAATGATCACATTGTACACTACCTGTCAGACCATGAATGCACTATGGATATGTTTTATAGACCCCTACTATTTTAACATGTAATTACTGTTTGCACTGACCATTATCAATAGTTTTTATTGAAATGTTGTACTGTATAGTGTATATTTTTTTGCATTTTTATCTTATCTATACTTCCTTATGTTACAATTTCCCCATGTTTCCTTTATATATATACTGTATATACACACATATGTACATAAACATATATATACTATATATGTTTATGTATATATGTGTATATATTATGTGTATATGTATATAATGTGTATATATTACTTACTACAACTTTAATTAAGTGACCAATATGCCGACCTGACCTCAACATCTGCATCTCAGATTTTCATCTGGATTGTGCTGTAGTATCTGATTCCATGTCAGTGACTTGATCAGTCATGTAAGAACTCATGTCCTGTCCCTTTCATGAGAGGTTATTTAAGGCCCCATACATGATATGAGTTCAGTGAGTTGAATGGGGGAAAAGGCCACGGGTCACTTTGTTTGTTTGAATTACTGCCAACATCAACACCCTTTTGTCTCTCTGCAAGATGAACAGACCCAGATTAATCATAAACCAACATCCTACATGGAGTGAAGACAGCAGACCCTTTCTAGTTCCTGATTTGTGTCACAAACAGATTCCAAAGGTGTTTAATGTTTCAGCCCCAGATATTACACCATATAGCAAAAGTGTGTTTCTGCTAACATGGGGAAATAAAAGAGGGTCAGTAAGTCAAATTTTTATTTCTCAATTTAAATGTGAATATTACAAGAGATTTCACTCTTCTTTCACACTCATGTTTATGAAAGGTAGGTGGCAAGGTAAATCCTAATTTTATCTCACTCTCAGAACCAGAACAACTTAAAATCATAAAAAAAGTATGTTACGTAAAGCATACAGCAAAAAGCTGGTCACAAATAATTTGGTCCAATTTTTACTGCAAGGTGTTTTATGCAGAACTGGCTTTTTCAGAGCTTATAAGATACAACACAATTATTAGATATGCTTAAATGCATCTAACAATAAAATCTACGACAAACCAAAGCTGTTCTAGTTCTTACACTAGAACTGTGGTTCTCAACTGGTGAGACCAAAAAGTGGGCCACGGACCAGTTTTGAATGTGTCATACTCACTTAATGTGAATAAGCTGATGAGCATGTGTTTGATTTTAGAAAATCTCTAATTTCAAAAGGCACACTGTGCTGAATAATATGAGTATTTTACAATGATTTTTCAAAAGTTTTTCTTTTTTTAAGAAAATCAATTCAGTTGGTTTGAATTCTATAAGTATGGGTCACATTTTGATGACCACAGAAAAAAGTGGGTTACAGAGTGAGACCAGTTGATAAGCACTGGACTACTGTAATAAAAACAACAGTCCCACAATTTCAGCGTGGAAATTCTCCATTTGTTGGGTTCCCAAAATCAGACTTTTTTTTTGGCTGAAGTAGTCAGAAAATTTGTTACAGTGACCAAGCTATTAGTCAAATTTATTATGATTATGCTTATCACTGCCCTTATAATCAGGAGTGGGATTATGTTGACATGACTTAGTTTGGATTCTTAACTGTTTACGTGTACATATAGGGAGGTGGAAACCTCTGAAATGCCAACGTTTCATGGATGAAATAAACTCCAGGAACAGGATTTCCTGTATCAGATGCTTTTATTGTGATTAGGGTTTCCATTTGAACTCAACAATAGACACAGCACGTATGGAGCAGGTCAGTGTTAGCAGAAAATAGTTCAGAATGTCCAGCTGAAGGCAACACATCTTAACATGAAAAGAAAATTTACTGGAGCAGTTGTTGGTAAATGTGATTCCTCTTTTAAACACAAGCGTTCTGTGGTTCCTGAACATGGAAACTGCTTTTAAAACAACAACACGAGGAAAAAATATCCAGACCAAGACTTCCGTTCCATTCTCTTCTTTTATTACTGTATTTGTGGAGATAACTTAATCAGGAAGCAAAACAAATATACCAGACAATAAAGTACTAAAAATCTGAGATAGAAATAAAGCCCCAGCCCTGACCCCCCCACCCCACCTAACACAGACCACTCCTCTTCACTTCTCCACCTTCTCCTTCTGCATTGCCAATGCTGCTGCCTCTGACCTCCGGTGGTTTATGTGGCGTATCGCTTTGTCCACTGTTTGGCTGTTCGGTCATGTTCTGCTCTGTTAGTGGTGTACTGGGTGGCAATGCTTCCAACCAGGGGGTCGGCTAAAAAGAGAAAAGAAAAAAAACAAAAACAAATGATGAAACACCTTCCTATATGTTACTTTACTGAATTACAAGTCATTTGTCAAGACAGATGCAGTCTTTTATCAACATTACATAAGCCTTTCGATTAAGATTGCTATTCTCTGCTGCCTCCCGGGGATAAGCCTCGAAACTGAAACATGAATTAACTGGGGGGGGGGCAGTGGCTTTTACTTGGAGGATGCGGGGATGTCAGGGGGTTGCTGTCTCACCTGGGTTACAGTCTGTGAGCAGGGAGCAGATAGACAGCAGGACCTTGGAGATGGTGAGGGCAGGGCTCCAGTTGTCCTTCAGGATGTCCAGACAGATCACACCCTGACTGTTGATGTTGCAGTGATAGATCCTTGTCCGAAAGGTGACCTGAGGACATGGGGAAAACGTCCTTTTCACGCTCATTTGACTGCTTCACTACAATTTTCCAGTTGCTGAGCAAAGCAGTAAATTCTCCTTTTCATACATCTTTTTTAAGGACTTATTTGTTAAAGCAGCCCTGCGTTAAACACGGGACAAATTTTCATTTAAATACTGATATACTTGTTTGATTTGTGGAACTCCTCTGCTTTGTATAGTAGCTTCCTGACGCAGCAAGCCTAAACTGAACACAGTTGTATTTTTAGTCAACACAGGCCCTCTTGCGTTCAAACCAAAGAATTGCAGCCTTCACGCCCTATCATGATAAAAGCATGACTAAGACTTTCACATTATTCTTAGAAATCAATTAGACACAGCAGGTCTACCTTTCGGGTTTTGTCTACAACGGAACAAACACATTTTTTTAAAACAGAGTTGTGCAATTTTTTTTACTGGCAATTAAGACTTTTGTCATTCAAGTTATAAAAAGCAGAAACTTGAAGTGAAAGTGCCTGTGATCTTACAAAAGACTATGTTTAAATACTGTATAGATTTGAATTTAGGACGAGTTTAAAACGGAAAATTGTTTAACTGTTCTTTTTTGTTGAGGCACAATCGATTCACACAATTTCTATAATTCTATCTCAACATCTTTAACTTTCTTCAGGGTTATTTCCTGCTGTGGTTTCAACCGTAAACCAAGTTTCCATTTACTCGCCATCTTCAAGACACCACAGGTTTCCTGTTCTATCTTCACCTGAGAGTCTGTCTGTGTGCAAGACAGTTGTCATTTTTTCTTTAATCAAATTGTTTTGCTCTGGGCACAGTCTTGAAACCCGTTCCCAAAACTCATTTGAGTTCTTTGAGACAACCTATTGAGAAATGTGCAGCAGCTCACCCCTTGGCCGGGGTAAAGAACAAATGTCTTCTGAAACATAACGACAAGGCAACAGGGAGAAAACTATTTTAATTAATGAAAAAATACTATTAAAATCCCTGTTGTGCCTGGGGACACTGGTACTATGCAAACTCAAGGGTTTTTATTTTGGGCCGACAGCACACGATGCCGCCACTATTGATATTCACCAAAGCAAACTCTGCAGCCTAAATTAGTAAACAGTGGTTTTAGACTTCACTCTAGTGCAGATACAGCTCACTGCGAAGACGTCTAAGGTCAACAAAGACACCAGCGTCTGACACACAATAAAATAAAGGTTATTATGTACTAATCTAGAGAAAGTTCCTTTTTGACATGAGAGCTTCTGCAAATATCTATCAAATATAACAAGAGACTTGAAAATTAAACAATCTTCTCACAGAGAGACTTCTGTGGACACAGGGGACTAGATGGTCAAGATTTGTCTCTTTGGAATTTGATTTGGAGCAATGTCCCAGCTGGAAGCAGCTCTAAACAAGAGATTCTAAGCCAAAAATGAATTTGTTTTATTATAATAAGAGGAGGAGTCATCAACAGTGAGAGAAGAATGATGTGACCGATATGAACCATTGATCTTCTGTCAGACAACATAACAGTACATGACTGTTCTCTATCCCAAAGATGCTGCATGGTCAGAATCCTGCGGCAATAAATGCTGGTTTACGCTTTCTGAAACCACATCTCATTTCTGAAATTCTGCACAGAACTTATGAGAGATTCTTTTTCTACAATTTAAAAAGAAGAAAAAAAAAACAACCTTAAATTGTATATTTAATACAAAGTGAGTAACAGATATTTAGAAGTTCTTATTTTTCATTATCAGATGCACAGGCAACACAGATTAAAAAAAAAGGTCGTGCTTGTTTTTTTTCATGTACCTTGGGGGGTTTGAAGGGATAATCAGGCGTAAAGGCGATGTCCAGAAAGAAGACACCTCCTTCGTACACTGAGCCTGGTGGTCCCAGGATGGTTGACCTCCACTCATAGATGTTGTCTCCTTTTGGGCCAGCGCTGTGGACAGAACAGATGACCTTCTGTTACAGCTGCACAAACACTATGAACCGTGGAAAAAAAAAAAAAGAAAAAAACTCTTCTGCCATTAAAAAAAAACAAAACAAATCTCTTAAGGATGTAGAGAGGGCAGAGGGAGAGCAAGAAAACAAAAAAATTTCCCCTTCTTTAAAAAAAAAACAAACAAAAGAAAACCAGCTCTACACTACCATCATCATCATCATCATCATCTAAATTTCCATTTATAGAGTCATCAGATCCTGC
>JAFBJS010022035.1:1799-15390 GCA_016785265.1 Paraplagusia blochii
GACTGGATTTAACCAAAGGTTACTGGCAGATTCCCTTATCGCCAGAATCTAAGGAGAAAACAGCCTTCTCCACTCCGTACGGTTTGTACCAATTTGTTACATTTCCGTTCGGGTTGTTTGGTGCCCCGGCCACCTTCCAACGCCTCATGGACAGGGTGCTCTGCCCACATGCTGCCTACGCTGCTGCGTATTTGGATGATGTCATCATCCATAGTGGCAGCTGGGCGGAACCTATGCAGCATGTAACCGCAGTGTTACAGTCCTTGAGGCAGGCGGGGCTAACGGCCAACCCAGGTAAGTGTGCAGTTGGACGGAGGGAGGTACGGTATCTGGGACACTGCTTCGGGCGGGGTCAGGTGCGTCCGCAGTTGGATAAGACAGCAGCGATCGCATCCTGTCCGCGTCCCAAATCTAAAAAAGAGGTTGGACAGTTCTTGGGGCTCGTGGGGTATTACCAGCGTTTTATCCCACAGTTTGCTGACTTGGCCAGCCCCCTGACGGATCTGACCTATAAGAGTGCCTCAGATCCGGTCCAGTGGACGGAGCAGTGTAAGCAGGCATTTGAGCAGCTGAAGCGGGCTCTCTGTGGTAAGCTACTGTTGTTCACACCTAACTTTTCTCTCCCTTTTATGCTGCAGACTGACGCGTCGGGCAGAGGGCTGGGGGCAGTGTTGTCCCAGCGGGAGGTGTTGTCCCAGTGGGTGCGGGGCACCGACCGACCTGTCGTCTACATCAGCCGTAAGCTGTCCGACCGGGAGAGTCGGTACAGTACGATAGTACGTTATCACCTCCTGGGACGCCCTTTCACTCTCTGCTTGGACCACGCTCCGCTCCAGTGGATCCACCGGATGAAAGACAGCAACGCCAGGATCACACGGTGGTACCTGGTGTTGCAACCATTTAATTTTAAACTTGTTCATAGGCCGGGAGCACAGATGGCGGTGGCGGACTTTCTTTCTCGAACTCCCCCGCCGCCCCCCTCCTCCCCCCCAGTCGTCAGGGGACGGTGTGGGAGTTCGCTCGGCCGGACAGTCTGCCGGCCTCAGTCCAGCGGTGGAGGTATGTGAGGGCAGGGCAGTGGTTAGCGATCAGCTGCGGCTGGGAGGACGCTGTACCGGGCGCAGGTGAGCGCAATTCTTTTAATGAGATCTCTCCCTTTATTAGTAGGAGCCGGGACCACAGGGAGAGGGTTGAGCTGTGACACTGCAGTTGCTGTGAAGACACTGCAGTTCCTGACACAAGACAGAAGCGAAAACACTGCATGCACGGGAATGCCCCGTGAACTTTGTGTGCATATTAAATAATTGAAACGTTGTCCGTTGTCCGTGAGTCTGTCCAGAGAACCCAACACATCACAGTCCTCTTACAGACTTGTTTATTCAGTTCACTCCACATGTTGTGAAGGCCACTCTAGTACTTTCACCTTGTTCTGCTGAAACCATTTTGACCCTAATTTTGCTGTATGTCTTGGATCATTGTCTTGTTGAGAGATCCAACTTTGACCAAGCTTCAGAAATTTGGTTGACTTTTTGAGGTTCCCTTTCGAGTATTGCTCTTTTCTCCTGATTCCTTTGGTCTACTGAAGTTCACCTGTTCCTGACCCTGCAAAGCAACCCCACAAAATGAGACTTCTTCCACCATGCTTGACCACTGGGAAGATATTGTTGGGATTAAAGGCTTCACCCTTGTGAAGGGAAAACATATTGCTGGTTATTATGCACAAGCAGTTCCATTTTTTGTCTGACCACATGATCTTCTTCCATAAGGCTTTATCCTTATACTGGTGCTCTTGAGCAATCTTTAGCCAAGCTTTTTTGTGTCTCTCTTGGAGAAATTGCTTTTTTTTCTGGTCCAGTACCCTCTTAGGCCATGTCAATGGAGAACTCTCTTCCCCATGGACACTGAGCCATTTGTTCCTGAGGCAGCCAATTAATTTCAGATGGCTTTCTTGGTGATCTTGTTCTTCATTGTCACATTTCTTACCAAAAGATTTTCATCTCCGGATGTTAATTTCCGTTACCCTCTAGTCTGTGGCATTATGGCTGTTCTCCCAAGTTGCTCATATTCGTGGACAATTGTCTGAACAGATGTTATGTCCCTGTGTACCCTCTTGGTGCCAAAGTTTCCCTCTTGTTTCTTTTGTTCTGTCTTCATTATTATTTTCAGGTGTTGCCATCCAGCAGGGGCGGAGCCAACCTTTTATAACCTGTGCCTGGCAGACTGATCATCCTCTTCTCTTTTGAAGGAGCCAGGGTGGCTTACCTACTTCAGGTTGTCTTGGTTGTGCTACTTTTTGTGATAATAAATTCCCTAGATACCTGCTTTATGGACTTTGAGTCTCTGTGTTACCTCCTCCAAAGTAATAGGTTGTAACACCTTGGTACATCAATTTGCCTTGTAATGGTCCCAAGAGACGAGCTTGACTTATGCAAGGCTACAATTCTCACCCTGATGTCTGTATTTTTTTTACTTTTCCATTGCAAGTCTCAAGCCGGAATGCAGTGTGGGTAAGGTAAAGCTGCTTCCATACCCCATTATTTCTCCACCTTGGCTTTTTACAAAACATGAATGAACACCAGACTAAAGGTATGATTCCATGAATGACTGCACAGCCTAATTTCAAATCATTTCCTTTTAAATAGGCCAGACAAGCAGGTGTATGTAAACACATGTACCACAGGAATCAGAGGCCATTTGGGGAAATCAACTAAATATCTATCTAAGGTCAAAAATTCTGATCAACCCCATTGGCAGACTAAGTAAGACACTATTATTGAACAACCACATATATGTCTTCATTCAAATTGGGTGGCAAATTGTGTTAAAGCTATCTTTGTTTTTGTTTAGTGTATGTAAACTTCTGACTCCGACTGTATATGAGCATGATGAATGCCACCACTAGGTGTCTTTCACTGGGCTCACAAATTGCAGAATTGTTCACAAGGAGTGAACATTACTGGTGGAGAAGGTTTTGTCATTTCTTTGGATGTCCAATATATCGATCCACCAATAAATATCGGGCAGATATCACCATAATTTTTAATATCGATTCATATCGGTATCGGTCATAGGCGTAGCCACAGGTGGGCCAGGGTGGGCCTGGGCCCACCCACTTGCCAGTCAGGCCCACCCAATCCAATGAGGGCTGATCAGACTTGGCTATAATACTTTGGGGTTGGCCCACCCTACTTTTTTCAGGGCCAGCCCATTTTAAGGGGTGTGCCTACGTCCCTGGCATCGGTTTTTCCACAGATATTCATAATCCAATGCTGTAAAGCCACTGTCTCAGCAAAAACGTTGGATTTTCTCATGGGGTACTGAGTGCGCACTACTGACACTTTGACCCGCACATGATTAATGATGTCATTTAAAGGGACAACAACAATGATCAGTGCTTAAATTTATGTAGTCTGGAATTTTTTGGTGGATAGAAAACTGTAATTCTTAATGACTGCAAGGAGCTGGTCATGCGAGGGTGTGGGGTCAGACTTTAACACTTTATCAAGAGGCATTTGTATGCAGCGAAGTAAAGAAAAACAACAGGGAATGGACTCAGAGAAACGACAACAAAGCATCAGCAGCGGTAACAGCTGTCTCTCTCTCAAAGACTCAGAGTTAAATACGATATAGAACAAAGAGCAAAAGCAATCACACAAACGTCACGGCATTCATCGTCCTGGAGAACCAGCCGTTGTCTCCTGTTCAAGACACTGTTTCTACTAAATGTGTGGAGTTTTTCGAGTCGTGCTATGTCATGACTAATTGTATTTGAAAGTATTTGTCGGACATTTGCCAGTGAAACGGTGTCGTCTCTCATGTCATCAACAAGAAGAGTCGTTTACATTGTGACGATGCTGAAGTGTTTTTTCTCTCATTAAAGAGGGCTTTTTACTCTTATACTGCAGCTGTTTCTATCTGTGCCTATTTATATTGCCTATTGTTGTGAGGGCTGAATGAGCCTGGTTTATAATGTTAATCAATGTTTTTGGAAAGTTATTCTGTCCAACACAAGACATTTCTTGTATACATCAAATGCTGCACAAAGAATCATAGGACTGTTTCGGACAAAATGGTAAAAAATAAATGTGTCATTTTTCTATAACTTATATTTTAGTAGTGTGTTTATGTTGTACACAGTTATTTATAGAATGCCTTTAGTCTGGTATCACACTAATTCAGGGAAAATTAGCTGCCTACATCGGTTTCGGTCCATATCAGTATCAGGAATGAAGTGTTTGGGCAATATCGGTAATCGGTAATATTATATCGGACATCCCTAGTCATTTTCAAAAATTGTTCATATTATAAATGTATTTTACATATTAGAATGTAAAATACAGTAACACCTTTACCTCACTTGTTTCTAATTGAATGAAAACAAACAGAGTGACATTTTATACTTGCTTCTGCTCATTTGCAAACCTTCTACACTGCCCCATTTGTAAGTGGTATTGCAAAAATATATTTTTGTTGAAAAAAAGCTGTCACATCAGGATAGGTGCTGAGCCTTTTTTGGGTTTAAGTGGTGAAGAGGAACATAGAAATAAAAATAGAAAAATATTTCTACCACATTGTTCCAGTACAGCTCAGTTCCAAGTCCATAATTATAGGACTTGGAACTGCTCCAAGTCCTATAATTAGACCTCCTTATCCTTAGACAAGTCCTCCTTATTAGATATAATTAATCTTTCCCTCACAATAGGTTATGTTCCCTTAAGTTTTAAAGTTGCTGTAATTAAACCACTTTTTAAGAAACTCTCCCTCAATCCAGGGATTTTATCAAATTATAGGCCCATCTCCAATCTTGTTTTCATATCTAAAATTTTGGAGAGAGTCGTTGCTAACCAACTCTGTGACTTCCTCAATTGCAATAGTCTATATGAGACCTTCCAGTCAGGCTTTAGGGTCAATCATAGCACTAAGACTGCTCTGGTCAGAGTTACTAATTACCTTTTAATGGCATCGGACCAGGGTCTAGCCTCAGTGCTAGTCCTTTTGGACCTTAGTGCTGCTTTTGACACGGTTGACCATCTTGCTGGGGAGACTGGAGAGCCTGGTTGGAATCAGTGGCACTGCATTAGATCAGTTCTGTTCGTACCTTACAGACCGATATGAATTTGTTCAGGTTAATAATACTCAGTCCCCCACACACCAAGGTCAGCCATGGGATCCGTCCAATCCTGTTCACCCTGTACATGCTTCCTCTGGGTGATATCATCAGTAAACATTAGCATAACTATAGATTTCCATAGTTATGCTGATGACACTCAGCTATATCTATCAATGAAGGCTAATGAACATGATCATCTACAGCGGCTTAAATCCTGCGTTGATGACATTAAGACATGGATGACACAAAACTTTTTAAAGCTAAATTCTGATAAAACGCAGCTACTGGTTTTGGGTCCAAAACTCGTGGGAGACTCTATTTCTGACATAATAGCATCTGATAATAGCTTAACTTCTGCCACTAGCACTGTCCAAAACCTGGGTGTTATTTTTGACCAGGCCCTTTCTTTTAACTCCCATTTAAAACATGTCTGTAAGACTGCCTACTTTCATCTCCTTAATATTGAGAAAGTTAGGCAGATACTTCCCTTAGATGCAGCTGAGAACCTGGTCCATGCCTTTGTGACTACTAGGCTGGACTACTGCAATCCATTGTTAGTTGGGGGTCTCTGAGAATTCTACAGCTTATCCAGAACACAGCAGCCCGTGTTCTGACTAAAACTAGGCAAAGACACCATATTTCCCCGGTCCTCGCCTCTCTTCATTGGCTCCCAGTACATTTCAGAATTCAGTTAATCCTATTGCTAACTTATAAGGCACTTCATGGTCTGGCACCTTCGTATCTAGTGGAGTTGATTAAACCCTATCAGCCCACTAGAACACTTCGTTGCTTAGGTGCAGGGCTTCTTGTGGTTCCACGGATTTCTAAATCTAGATTTGAAGCCAAAGCCTTCAGCAACCAAGCCCCTCTATTATGGAAGCAACTGCCATCCCCAGTCCGGGGGGGTGACACAGTCTTTTTTCAAGTCAAGATTGAAGATGTTCCTTTTTGACATTGCCCATGGTATCCTGTAGGTTCAACTGTTGACCCAACTGTAAATTTTTTTTTTCTCTCCCTCTCTCTCTTTTCTTCCCTTTATTCCTTATTTCCTGTCTTATCTCCCTTTATCACCTAAGGACTAATTATTTTGGCTGGGTACCTCATATCCCCTGAGTCTCTGTTCTCCCCCCATAATCCTATGGCTGTGGATTGGACTCATGACTTACCCTCCACAACTTGGCCCAACTTCTCTCTGTGAAGACTTTCTCAAAAGAAGGAGTCTGTCCCCCGCACACACACACTGTCGATCACCCTGAGGTTTCTTCCTTTTTTCCCTTTCTGTGTTTTTTGGGAGTTGTTCCTCAGCCGGTGTGAGGGTCTATAAGGGCTTTTTCCTGTTTTGTTTAATGAATCTTGTTTATTTTATATAATTGTTTGTGAAGTGCCTTGGGACAACAGTTGTTGTCATTTGGCACTCTAAACAAATAAAGTTGAAGTTGTTGAAAATAATTATAGTCACATTTGTCTCATATCACCTTGACATAATTTCGTCCATCTATCACTTTCAGTCCCCTTCTGTGTTACCAGGTCACAAAAAAAGAATTTCAATGTATATTTAAAAAAAATGTATCTTTAGTCAATGGTGGCAGTGGTGGCCTAGTTGTTGAAGTAGTGGACTTGTGTCTGCAAACTTTTGGTTTGCAGACACAAGTACGGTTTGAATTATGTAGAACAAGGCCCACAGAACTAGGCCCGTTCTACATAATTTCCAGTGGGTAACAGAAAGTCACAAAATATTGTGCAGAGTGATTTGGGTGGTACTCATGGGGACTGTGGCCCCTGCAGCATAATTAACCATAAAGGAAAACAATGAGAGAAACCACAGATTTACAGTCATGCTTTATTCTTGTTTTTTTATAAAAGAAACTCAGAACAGACTCTCTTCCTTCTTGGTTTTTTAACTAAACTAAACTTTTCTTTAAACCTTTAGTCTTAAACTTTATTAGTTTGTGACTTCAAACCAAAATGTCATTGATTGTCAACACAAAACTGTCTATGAACTTACTATCATTAGCACCAGTACATTAAAACTGTACTTCAGCTGTGAAACACTGATGATGGAGAATAAAGGGATTATAATCTGATCATCATCTCAAAACCAGTGCCAACCCCACAAAAAACCTCAAATATATTAATGATAAGGACCTTAAATAAACAGTTACAGAATCAAACACAAATCACTCAGGGAACTGAGGGGGCAACACTGCAGTGTCAGGGACGTGTCCTCTGAGAGAGATTGAGAGATCCACAGGACTCATTTTGATTTAGTTCAGAGTTCAGGAAAAGGAAACATGACTGCTGAACATGTCTAGTTCTACATTGTGATTTTTTTGAGGAGATCAAGAACCAGGAGCCTCAGAACCTCAGGAGAACCTATAGAGAAACTTCACAATAACGAAGAAGAAAGAAAGCATTAACACATCAGAGAAGCCTGCAGAGGAACCACAGGGACCCTTTGAGAGACATAAGGGGAACCAGCAAAAAACATTTGAACAGAGGAACTATCACAAAAGGTTGCAGAAGATTCTTAGAAGAACTTCAAAGGATCCATCACATGAACAAAGGTGAAGAGTGGAGGAACCTGATCAGTTTTATGTGCCTTTGGTTTCTGGTTTCTACAGAAACCTTTTCGAACTCAAGTCCAAAATCACTTTCCCTTGAGGAACATGGTCAAAAAACAGTAAACACTCTGAACACAATCTGTTTGATTTAGCTGCAGGTGGACCTGCTACTTTTCTCCTTATTTACCATTAGGGAAATGTCTCTATGATGCACAAATAATCCTTTATAGGAGAACTTGAACCTGATGTCCTCTTCTGTACATTCTTTTGCAAAGGTCCTGGTCATCGTTTCTCCTTTGAGGTCACTCAAGGAAACTGAAGAAGTTTTTCAAAGCTTCTAATGCTACTCACACACGAAAACACAGATTGTTAAACTTAACATCCTGCTATCGCCCTGGGCCTTGTCAGTTTTTTCTCCCTTCCCTCTTTTTGATCTTCCTCGTTATCTTCTTCTAGCACATGAATGGAAGAGCCCAGCAATCTCTGGACCTCTGGAACACAGCGGACCAGTTCCACAAGTCCATCTACCTCCTCATCCTCCAGTTCTGATTCCTCCTTCATCCCTTTCTTCTTTTTCTTTCCTTTGGACTTTGGAGCTAAGAAGGTGCTCACCTGACTGGTGGACACCTGTCTCCACAGTTCAGAGCAAGACACACTCACCACCTCCAGGTGAGGGTAACGAGCCCTGAAGATCCTCGCGGACATCTTCAGACGCTTCAGAACATCCATCAGGAGGAACCAGTTACAGAACCTAAAATGTAAAAACATATATAAAATAAAAAAGGAGGTCATAAAAAACGATGTAAATTAGGTTC
Source organism: Paraplagusia blochii (assembly GCA_016785265.1). NCBI lineage: Eukaryota > Metazoa > Chordata > Actinopteri > Pleuronectiformes > Cynoglossidae > Paraplagusia > Paraplagusia blochii. Next base: position 10,286 of record JAFBJS010022035.1, read on the forward strand.
TCACTGTCAGGTCTCAATATTTTCCAGATTTTTCAATATCATCCAGACTTGATCTTAGTGGACATACCCCTGGCTTAGTGAGACCTGGATATAGTAACAGGGCAGCAGAGGGTCAGATGAAAACTCAAACAGAAGACAGTCTTTGTCCAAATCCCCATCACCATTCTCTGTCGGATTATGCTCAGACAGCAGGAATTCCCAGCAGGGTTCCTGCTCAGCCTCTGCGGAGATGTGCAGATAAACAGTGGGTTAGGACACCCTCTTTTGAACTGTTGAGAGCAATCCAAGCAAGTCCATTTTCATGCAAATGTGTGTGTGTATATATATATATATATATATATATATATATATGAACTTTATTCAAAGATATTAAATATGTATAGAAATATTATTATAATAAAATAATTACAAATTATCAAAGATCAATTTGTAAATAACAATCCCCATAGTTCAGAAGATAAAATGTCAGTCCCTTGGTTGAAATTAGACACCAAAAATGTACAGGTTTGGTTCTATATTGGTTTGGTTAAAATCTTCAACTTCCACTTTCAGTTGATATGTATTGTCAGCATTACCTCATGATATTGTTTCTTTGATGTCTTTTATTATAATTATTATACTATTATAATTATATTTCTATACATATTAAATAACTTTGAACAGCATTTTATTTATTTTAATAACATATTTAATAACTTTGAATAAAGTTTATAACAAATCCTTCTGAATTATTAATTTTAAGAGAATTGAAGTTACTAAAAAACAAAATTACAATTACTACAGTATTTCTCCTTAATCTGAAAACATTCAAACATAACAAAATTTGGATTTGCATACTTTTCAGTTAATCCTGTTGTTAGAAGAGTTAACATAAAAGAGGATATATGAATTTATGTAAAAAGTAGAAATCAACAAATAAAAACTTGTCAGTGATTTAAAGTTGTAAAACACTGAACCTTGAGCAGAACTCTACATTGGTCTTAACACAGTGAATAATATTTATGGTATATTTGAGCACACAGAGATTTAATAATAATAATAATACATTTTATTTAAAGGCGCCTTTCCAAGGCTCAAGTTCGCTGTACAGTATAAAAGCAAATACAATATTAATAAAATAAAACAAGGGATCATAAAAAAATAGTTCATGAGAGATAAGCAGATTTAAACAGGTGAGTTTTCGGGTGAGATGAGATCGGGTGAACTGTTGAAATGAGTCCACGTTCCTGAGATGTGATGGTAGAGAGTTTCAGAGACAGAGCGGCTAAATGCTCTGCTCCCCATTGTGCTGAGACGGGCAGGTGGAATGGACAGGTAAGTGGAGGAAGATGATCGGAGGGAGCGGAAGGGAGTGTGAATATGGGGGAGGTCAGACAGGTATGAGGGGGTAAGATTGTGGATGGCCAGATTGTGAAAGGGCAGAATTGCAATAATCTAAACGGGAGGTGACGAGACTATGGACAAGAATGGCAGCAGTTTGGGGTGTAAGGGAGGGACAGAGGCGATTGATGTGGTGTAAGTGAAAGTAAGTAGTGCGGATAGTGTTGTTTATGTGGGCGTGAAAGCAAAGTGTGCTGTCCAGGATGACGCCCAAGCTCTTAGCCTGAGGGGATGGTGAAACGGAGGTGTTATCGATAGTCAGAGAAAAACTGCTGGCTTTGGTTAGAGTGGATTTGGTGCCAATGAGGAGGACCTCAGTTTTGTCACTGTTAAATTTAAGAAAGTTTAGGGTGAACCAAGTTTTTATTTTGCAGTTGGTGAGGGAAGAAGTGGGGCGGGGGGAAGGGGTCAGGGTTTGGTGGAGACATAGAGCTGGGTGTCATCAGCGTAACAGTGAAAATTGATACCAAATTTCCGGAGGATTTCACCAAGGGGAAGGAGGTAAATGATGAAGAGCAGGGACCCCAGAACAGAGCTCCCGGGCACACCTGAAGAGACGGGGGAGGGGTTGGATTTATGTGATTAGTGCTGAACAAACTGGGTGTGGCCAGAGAGGTATGATGTAAACCAGTCTAGTGGGGTGTGGGAGATGCCAATGGAAGAAAGCCTGTTAAGGAGGGTGGTGTGGCAGATGGTGTCGAAGGTTCTGAGGAGAGCTGATTCTGTGCTGTGGAATGGGTGGAAACCAGATTGAAACTGCTCATACAGATTGTTGTGGGAAAGGTGCGAATGGAGTTGGGAAGTGACTGTTTTCTCAAGGATCTTAGAGATGAATGGCAGGTTGGAGATAGGGCGGAAATTGTTGAGGTTGGAGGGGTCAGCGCTGTTTTTTTTTTTAATATTGGGGTAATGGCAGCTGTTTTCAGGGTTGAAGGGACAGTTCCAGTGGTGAGAGAGGAGTGAATGATATCACCTGTTGTGAGAGTAAACTAAGAGTCAAATTTATAATAAAACAATTCATTAACCCATCACCAAAGAGAATGGGCAGTTTTGAGCCCCCAGGGAGCTGTGAGTCGGAACAATGGCATGCTCTGTGCAACTCAGAGGTAACCTGGCAGCTGGTAGATTTGAACCCGAGCGCTCCAGACTCATGGCTGGTTCCTTAACCGCTAAACCACCATTACCTCTCAATCCTCTTGATCAACTCAAATATATTAATACAATAATATAGTTGTGTTAGTATGATACCAAATTTTTCTAGGCAGCTTTTATAAAAGTTAGCATTATTCTTCTTTCTACTGTTCCTTTAGGAATCACCACAGCAGATGATCAAAACCTACCGCCATCTTACCACCCTTTCTCGCTACTATATCAACCAGGTAAACCTGTTCAACCTAAACTGCTTATTTCTTTTAAGGTTGCAATTCAGTGAAATTTATTATTATCTTTGCAGATATCAACTTATCATTTTGAAACTAGCCTTTAAATTTTACTTCTATTCTTCTGTCACACAGTTGATCAGCCCTCACTACTCCCTGCATCTTCATCCTTCTTCTTGTTTCACACATATCAATATGTCTTCTGTCTTGCTCCTGCTAACATTGCTCTTACCTCCAAAGCAAACCTCAGCCATGGAGCCTCTTCCCTGACCTAAGATGTGAACCTACCCATCAATGTGTGGATCAGCTCAAAGTCATAAAGATGACTCAACACCACCCCTACATTGAACACTGGATCAGTCATTACAACCCTTATGCCATGAGCAACCAACCTGGTGCCCAAAGGCACCCTGCAGCCTCCATGAAACTGGAGATATTTGAAAAAAAAAAAGATTGGAGTGCTTTACATATGATATACTTCTTCTCTGCAAATATATATATAAAAATATATAAAGTAAATCTCAACTTCAGCCTTTCTAGAAATCAATTTCCCCAAACCCAAACCACCTCCCACTCTCCAGGATTTTGTTAAACACACTGGTCACTTTCTGATAAACTATCTTTCGTCAATCTGTTCTTATGCAGTATCTTGATCATTTACCTTATTAGCAGGTGCCTTAAATACACTTTCAACATCTGTAGTCCACTATCCAAAAACAAAATGATGTTTCTTCTTCTTTCAGCTTTTCCCATGAGGATCATAACAGCGGTTCATCTACCACAATCTCAACCTATCACCTGCTTCCTCAGCTTTGACCCCAACAACATTCACATCTTTATCTCCTCTGGGGTTTCCTCTATTACCAACTTATTCACTTATTGACTTTAAGAAGAGGAGGGAGATTGATTAAGACAAAGAGGGAAAAGAGGAAGGTTAGAAGTGTTGGTCTGAAAGTGGGAACCCTGAACGTAGGTACAATGACAGGCAAAGGTAGGGAGCTAGCTGACATGATGGAGAGAAGAAGAGTGGATGTGTTGTGTGTGCAAGAGACCAGGTGGAAGGGCAGCAGGGCTAGAAATATTGGGGGGAGGTTTAGGTTAGTCTACCATGGATTTAATGGGAAGAGAAATGGAGTAGGGGTGATCATCAGGGGAAAAGTGTGTTGTCAGTGGTTATGCTCCACAGGTAGGCTGTGAGTTAGCAGAAAAGGAGAAGTTTTGGAATGAGCTGGAATTGGTCGTAGAGAACATTCCCAGGGGAGAGAGAATGATTGGAGCAGATTTCATTGGCCATGTAGGAGAAGGGTACAGAGGGGATGAGGAAGTGATGGGTCGGTTTGGAGTTAGGGATAGAAATTTGGAAGGACAGGCGGTGGTGGATTTTGCTAAAAGAATGGAAATGGCCGTGGTAACACCTATTTCCACAAGAGAGAGGAGCACAGGGTGACATACAAGAGTGGAGGCAGGTCCACTCAGGTAGATTACATTCTCTGTAGAAGAGGTAATCTCCGAGAGATAAGTGACTGTAAGGTGGTGGCAGGTGAGAGGTGAGAGTAAATTTTCTCACTCGGCTCTTCAATAGAATTTTAGGGACCGACAAGATGCCTGATGAGTGGAGGAAGTGTTCTTGTGCCAATTTACAACAAGGGTGATGTGCAGAGTTGTAGCAATTACAGAGGGATATAGATGATGAGCCATAACCATGAAGATTTAAGAAAGAGTAGTTCAGGCTAGGTTGAGGAAAGAGGTAGAGATTTGCGAACAACAGTGTGGTTTTATGCCGAGAAAGTGTACCACAGATGCAATATTTGCCTTGAGGATGTTGATGGAGAGAAATACAGAGAGGGTCAGAAAGAGCTGCATTGTGTTTTTGTAGATTTAGAAAAGGCCTAGGACAGAGTTCCAAGGGAGGAACTGTGGTTTTGTATGAGGAAGTCAGGAGTGGCAGAGAAGTACGTTAGACAGCACGGTGGTGAGGTGTGCTGTTGGAAGGACAAAGGACTTCAAGGTGGAGGTAGGACTTCATCAAGGATCTGCCCTGAGCCCCTTTTTGCTTGCTCTGGTGATAGACAGATTGACAGATGAGGTCAGACAGGAGTCTCCATGGACAATGATGTTTGCAGATGATATTGTGATCTGCAGTGAGAACAGGCAACAGCTAGAAGAGAACCTAGAGAGATGGAGGTTTGCGCTGGAGAGAAGAGGAATGAAGGTCATAGCAAGACTGAGTACATGTGTGTGAATGAAAAGGGTAACAGTGGAGTGGTAAGGTTACAAGGGGCAGAGGTGGAGAAGGTGGAGGAGTTCAGATACTTGGGCTCAACTGTTCAGAGCAGTGGAGACTGT